>JAJIBD010033418.1:0-42905 GCA_021461705.1 Cryptotis parvus | reverse complement strand
GATTACATCTCATTTCCTGCCATTTATCAAATGGAGATAATAGCAAGACCTTTGCCATAAGGATTATGTGATACCTAATGAGATAAAATATGTGAAGTACTTATCACAATGTCAAGCATAAATTATGAATTAAACATAAATAGTATTCATAAATAAAAATCAAGTGGAATGTAAATGAACAGATTTAATAAATCTAAACTATAGAAATGAACCTACAAGATTAAGGCTAGAATTTGTTCACTGATGATACACTCTATCTCAACTTAAAGCAACATCACTGTATCACTGTATCACTGTCTTCCCATTCATCATCGATTTGCTCGAGCGGGCCCCAGTAACATCTCCATATGTCCTATCTCATGCTAGTAGAGCCCAAGGCATCTACTTGCTCCAGGAACATAAAGAGCCTCAATCCATTCTGGAATGAGGTCTATAATTGTTACTGGTATTTGGCATATATATATATATAAATAAAGCAACATATTCCCTTAAATAAGAAGTCAAGAATATTATATGCTAAATAATAGATTATTTATGAAGCTTATCACTGCCTGGCAAATTTCCATATAGTAGCTAATGAAGACATGAGCGGGTAATTCATTATCTTACTTGTTAAGTGTGAAATATTTACCATTTTAATTTTGTTAGTTCTTCCACTGGTCTGTGATTCTGCACATTAATTAGCACCATCACTGGTTGTGACTTGTGTCCACCAACTGCAGGAAGATATATCATTCATTAAGGTGTGAGAGAATAGATCATGAGATATGATCTCCATTATTGGCTTTCAGAAGCTGTTGGCAGTTAATGGAGGAGAGAAAGAAAGATGTAAATAAGATCATTTGCAGAATGTGCAGCTAATTAAAATTATATATTGTAAAGCTCCACATGATTCTTGGCATAGGTGAAGCACTCAACAAATAGATATCAGTCATAAACATCAATATCTCACTACCAACATCATCATTCAGATATACACTCCTCGCTTAAATGATTCCCAACCAACCGGAATTTCAAGTTGTGTTTATCTGCTTACATAGTTTGGGGGCCACACCTGGTGGTCCTCAGGGCTTACTCCTGGCTCTGTACATAGGAATCACTCCCTGCTTGCTGGGGCCTGGAGATCATGCAGGATGCCGAGGATCAAACCCATGTTTGCCATGTGCAAGGTGAGCACTATACCGGCCTTACTGTTTCTCCAGCTCCCAAGCTATGTTTATTTTTTAAAAAATAAAATTAAAAAAATCTACTTATATGGTATCACATACATTCTCATGGTTAATATGTCAATAGCTTTTTTATTTACAAAATGAGCATTAAAATATAGTAGAATTTGGGCTTTCATATACATTGAATACACAGTTTAAAGTATCCGTAATCTTCATTGTGTTACATTAACTTTTTTAATATCTGCTTATCTATGCCTTTTTGGTCAAAAAATAAAATGAATGCCTCTAGTGTCTTGCCTAAGAAAATACAGATGAAAACAAAAGTGAGAAAATGAATAGAATCCACAATGAATGGAATCATTAGGACAAAAGTGTAACACATTTTCTAGCTTTACCAGTTACTGATATTTTGGGAGATTTCTGAAAGTTGAATAAGTGATTTAGTGACAACATGAATAGTGAGATGATATGGGCTGGGAGATAGCACAGCTGGTAGGGTGCTTGCCTTGCACGAGGCTGACTTTGGTTCCGTCCCTCATATTTCATACAGCCCTTTTGCACCACTGGGAGTAATTTATCATCCCCAGTACCAGGAATAAATAATCCATGAGTACTGTTGGGTGTGGCTCCCAAACAAAACACAGCAATACCAAAGAAGATAATAAATGATAAATTTATAGATAGGTAAATATAAATTAATATAAATTTGTTGATGGATATTTATATATAGATATTATATATTTATAACAGTATCTTATTCTTTCTCTTTACTCTTTAGTTTATACCTGGAACATGTCATTGACAAGTAGGTTAAGCTAAAACCATTTTGGCACACCAAAACTCAAAAAATTGCTCTTATGTTTGTTTTGTTATCCAGTTGACTACCAGAATAATTCAAAAAACTGATGGTCCAAAGAAGACTTGAGCATTTTATTGACTGTTACATTCTGTGCTAAGTTTGTAGTTAGACATATTTAAAATGAAAGAAGTGATATTAATGGTTATCTTTAGCTTCTAAACACCGGTGATTTTTTTTGAAACTGGGTGAGATTTCTTGGCTTGAGGTTAGTGTCACTTCTCCAAGTCCCAGTTTTATTTCCAGAGGCTGGTGGTTTGGAATCCGGGTCTGGAGTTGGCATTCCACTACGCCCTCAGCTTGCCACAGCTAGATTGAATTTTGCTGTTTCTGGACTTGAGAACTAAACAGGATCCTGGTGCCTCAGGTAGGGGATGTTTGACTCTAGAGGAAGAAATTTCTGTCTACAATCTCCTTTGCTCCGAGAATGGAGTCACCCATTAAAAGGCAGAGGACCTACTGTGCAGAACATACTAATACTGAAAATACTCATACAGGAAATACGAATGTACTAGTGTCTTCTGTGAAAAATAAACGTATTTTAATTGTTTCCCATAAAGTGGTCCAATTAATAGTTCAGCTTTCTTATGGTCTGACACCAAGGGATTTATTTTTGTTGTTGCCCAATGGTTACCGACGAATTTTTGAAAAGCGGGTCTCAGTGTCCTTTGGTTTTATATTAATTGTGATAGTGTATTAAGAAACATAAATTAAGAACAGCATCACAAGCTTTAAAAGGTACATATTTAAATATGACTGGTGTATGATAACCCTTTGGAGAAAATCTAATTGGAGCGGATTATAAAATAAACCAGGATTTTATATAAATATATATACGCATATATATATGTGTATGTACATATATCCACACATATATACATATATATACATATATAAAACCATGAGGATTACAGACTCACAAATCACTTTAACTTCTGTGGGTAATGAGCTCCTCCCAAAATTATGTACAAAAGTACATTTTTGAAAGTCCTACTTTTTGTCTCTTTCTACTCTCTGCCGTAACCCTTAACTCCATCATTGTTCACCCCATGTAAGTCAGGGAAACCCAGGTTTGTTGAGCCTCTCTCATCCCAAGCTTTCTAGCCACATATCGCTGCTGGAAATCTCACTGCTCACATTTTGTATTCTTCAGTCATTTAAATTTGACTTCAACCACAGTCAAATTCAGCTCCTCCTCTTTCAGTGACCCTGATCACTCAGGTCAACTCTACATAAAATTATTTTTTTTAATCCCAAGATGAATTTTAGATACAAAAGCAGACATCTGGTCATATGGATGGAGTAAAAATGGAATGAAGAATTGTGTGGTCAAGGATGTAGGTAATGATCCACTATTTTGTTTATATAATCAATTTTAGGGCTCTGAGAACAATCAAAGCATCAAGGTTATCCACTAATAACATTATTGATAGTCCCTTACAATTTTTATCAATGATAACCTTAAAATTATTATACTAAATGACAAACATATCTTTAACTCAGTTTCATTTGTTGAAAATATGAATGATACATATTGATATTGTTCATTGATTTTATATTTTACATTGTCATTTTGTAGAAAATTATTTAAAATGATTAGTGGCCATTAGACAGTTACGCAAGTAAATTTTTTATATGAGAGATGAAATAATGAAAAAAATACAAATGAAAAAATATAGATTAAAAAATCATTTTTCCCTCTAAAAATGATTTGGACACTGAGTGAGAAGAAAAAGGATTATTTGCTAGAAAATGTTTTACCATTGACATAACTAAATGCATTATGATTATAATCTCCTACAGCTTTTAAGGAGTACTTAAAATCCTAATTTATATAAACTCTCATAACATAAATACTACACTGCAAAATTTCTATCTATATATATATATATATATATATATATATTACTAAATACAGCTTAAGTACTGTTGGGCGTTCTCTATAGAAAGTAAACCAAATACATTATGGAACAATGTACCTTAAATTCGCTAATATCTGTGGTTGGTCTAGCTTTTATGCATCTTTATATGCAGTATCTAAGGATTTTAGCCTAATCAGTGATGCTCTGCATTAGAAATCTCCAAAAAGCCATAGCTTAGATTTTTCCTGGCACAGTTGTGATTTTTTATCTAGATATTTCTATCATTTTGTTCTTTCAGTTCAAACTCAAATTAGTACTTTGATCCATCTCAAATTTGTCACTTCATTGTAGCATTTTAAGTCATAAATGTATCAATATTTGTAACTTTTCATTAAATTCCCACTTATATTCATTGATAAATGTTGCTATTACATCCTTCCAATAAGCATGGTATATGATTTTCTGTCATATAACATAAAATATTTGATTAACTAATTTTTGCCTACAATAGTTTTGCTGGATAATTGCTTTTTGTTTCTTTTCCTTAATCAGTCAAGCTGCAATTTGCTAGGTACTTTCTTTTGCAATAACACCTAAACGTCAAAAAAAAAAGCTGTATTACCTTAAAGTATATTTTTCTTTTCCAACCTTTTTTATGAATTTTCAAGAAACTCTTCTCAAACAAAAGTCAAAATAGCTGGAAATACATCCTAATATATTGATTTTTGTGACTGACTCAATTTTGGAAACCTAATGAGATTGTATTGATCCTGTTAACTCTTACTGCCAATTTACATCACTCATTGAAATTTGTAAACAAGCAAAAAATTGTTAAGAAAAATATCAGGCAGTTTGACTAAGACACAAGGAGGAGGGATTTAAAAATATCTAAAAGAATACAAGAGAAAAAGCACATTCAATTGAAGTTTCTTATTCCTTCAAGTGACTATTAACAAGAAGAGACAGCTAGAAGACCAAGACTAGATGCTAATGTGAGTTTTCAATGGATCCATTAAAACACACAACACAAATTGTTTAACAGAGGAGAAATATTTATCCCAGTAGAAGGCCCAATTAATAACTGCAGGGTTTTCTTTAAATAGAAAGCTTTATATTGCCTCGATCATTTGCCTTGTGAGATTATCTACAGAGAATTTGAGCCAATGTTTTTGATTATTGTAATACACATGTTTCTCCCACCTACAGTACTTGCCTAAGACTCATAATTCCCACCTCACTCTGGAAGCACGCCGCGCAAAGTGTTCTAAAACAGGCAGAACTGTCATGAAAATGGGCACCTTGCTTGGGTTCTGCTGAAAATACCAAATGCTTGTGGGCAGGCTTAGTGACCACAGGCTGAGGCCAGTTACAGAAATTCCCATCCTTGGTGGCTGTGCTGGCAAACATACTCTGCTAAAAGAAAAACACCGTTTTGAGTCCCATGAGTAAACCTGGCAGGGGGACAGCTCTTTCCTATAGGCTCCTTAAATGACTAATTTAAAAGTGTGAGATGCCATCTGCTGGAAACTGATAATATAAACTAAGATATTCCTCCGTGATGCTGGAACGACGTCCGTCTGCAGCAAACTAAATCCCTTGTTCTGTGTGTTTTTCCTCTCTTCTGCCTCCCATACTTGATGCGTCCAGTGAGTGAGCTTTTGAGCTGCTTTGTAAGTCCCACGCCTGTTCCATTCCATTATTGTTATTATTCTAGTACTATTTTCTATTCTTAATAGCATTCTTTGAAATGATATAAATCGGATTTCATGATGATATTTTTAAGGGTTGGAAGACTGATTGTATAATTAATGTGCCAGGCAAATGATACCAAATATAAGACCTTACTTCTGAAATATTAACATGGGGGGGAAATGCATGTTCATTAAATGTAAGGAAAACACACATTATGATAGCAATAGGGAATTTAAGTTGATCATTAGTAAACTCATTTCAGAATTATGCTATAGGCCCACGAAGTGTTGTAGTTTGACTAAATAAAGATAAAGTTCTATAGCATAAAAGAATGTTTTGCCTTGTGGTGTTTGATACTTCAATAGGTATTTAGAAAATTTAACATGATCAGATCTTATAGTCACGATAGGCCTTGGAATAGGTTAGTCATTGCAAGAACATTCTGTAGCTTAGGATATAGAGCGACAAATTCCACATGGACCTGACACATGGTAGCTATTTAATAAACATTGAATGACATGTGGGCTCAAATTTAGTTTTGAGCTTATGTGTCTATACGGATTGCTGTAATAGACTCCTTGGGAACCCTATATGTATATTGTTTTAGTTTGCTTTATTTGAACAAATTTGTGCTTTGGAATGATAGCTTATCTGATTCTATGCTTCAGCACTTTGAAATAAGCAGATATTACTTTAATCCTTAAAATGCCAAAACCAAAAATGGAACTAATTTACATATGCAGCTTAACACTGCAACACTGTTCAGAGCACAGTTAGAAGGAAGGAATTCAACTGCTATTTTATAAAACAACAAATTTTAGCTACACTTTGGTGAGTTATCTGGTCTGATTAATAATTTTATTCAGATAAACAATAAAGGCTGTGATTTAATTTTTTCCTTTTTACAACTAGGCATATTTAAACTGAGATTTGGGCCATGACCAGAAGGATAATTTTTGTCTCTGTTGTAGATAGGGTATTATTATTTTAAAATCCATTGACATTTCCAGGCAAATTTTAGGATCAATTTTCAGTGCAGTGATCTTAAGAAGAGCTTGAAAATTCAATAGCTTTCGACCTTTTCACTATAACAGCTTTTTTTTTTGCAGTGCTCTTAGAATAGCTTTTTACTTTCATGAGCAGAAGACAGAGTTGAAAGGTGACTTCAGTCAACTCCTAGACAATCGTGCTAAGGCGCTGAAACTTCTTAATGCCTCAGGTAAGTATATAAGAAAATTTGGGTAAGATGTTTATGTCATTTTTAATATCAAATTATCTCTCTATATGATAAGATCTTCAGTGACCAAAGAAATTGATTTGGTCTGATTTTTGAAAGTAAACCTTATCTCCAGTTATGTGTAAAATCACACATATACATACAATACCATATATAAACAGTTACAATGTATGTACATAAGGAAGCAATATATACATGCTTATTTTACTGTCATCATACAGACATATATCTTTTATTTTACATAACTTTTCTCATCATCTTTCAAATTATACTTGGATTTAGTTCACTGCATACCATGAATAAAAGTGAGCAATTTAATATAAGATATAAAACATTTCCTACTATCACTAATAAAGTGTCTGTGATTTCTGTTGCCTTTTTTGTGGTGGTGACTTTTTATTTAAAGTTAAGTTTGAGCAATAATCAAGTATTGGCAAATTTACTGCTCATGTGAAGAATACATTTACAATTTCTTTGTTACTCTTGGTTCCTTTCTCTAAACTAGTAAACCTGCTAACAACTTAAATCCCAATGGTATAAAGAATTCTTTTACAGAAGACAAAGAAGATGCAAAGGGTGAAGAGAAGTTTTAACTCCTACTACTAAAGAGCTCCAAATCCATCCTTTCTCCTCTGTTTTCTAATGATCATCCTGGATTCTCACTAGCTTGGAAAAAGACAAGCCAGAATTCACCGCTGAAGCTTCCCTTTCTATGGTGAAACGATGCTCCTGCTTTTGTGATAGTTCAAGACTTCATTTCCTTTGCCAACATCCCCACGTGGCTTTTGGCCTTTGGCAGAGGGTGCCACTAAAACCTTAGTCTTCCTTGTTTTTCTGGTCTAATAACTTTACCACCTTGGGTGTCTAAGCTCATGCTTTTCTGGAGCTTTATGATAACTATAAGAAGATGGAAGCTTTTTATATTCCTTTGCTTGGTGGGGCTGTTTTAATTCCTCAAAAAGGCTGCCACTGCTGCCTTCGCCCTGCGCTGGTGCCCAGAGAGGACAGATTGGGTGTCTCCGTGGGGCTACACAGAACCCTGCTCTTCAGCTCATTTAACTTCAGCCCAGCCTGAGCAGTAGGACTTTACCAGCGTCCCTGGATTAAGACAACAGAGTAGGTGTCACTGCCAGATTTTCTCTTCTCCAGGAGCAGGGCTGAAATCAAGACTAGAGACTGACAGCTCCGCTCGCTGCCTGTGGTTCCACTTGAAACCACAGGGTCCCGACACATGGTTTAGATTCAGTGTCTTTCTCCAGCTAACGCAAACCATTTGTTCAAGCAACTTCGGTATCTGTTTGAGAATAAGAGATCTGCCTCGATACTCCCCAGACAGTCAAATAAATTCTCTTGGCTTCAAGACAAATTCAGAAAATTCTGCCCAACAATGGCATGCGGTTCAGTTTTTTCGTTTATTTTTTGCAACTTGGGAAGGAATGGCCGATAGATTCTTTGAAAAAAAAATTAAAAATGCCAATCAAAGAAGTGGCAAATTAGAGAACCGTTTATTATGGAAAGTTCCTATATTACATTTAGGGAAAATGGAAATAAAATGATATGTCCAACAGGAAATAGAATTAGTGGTCTGCCAGGAGCAGAATACCTGGCCCTCGTATCCCCCGTTAAATGCACCCACTTAGCCACATTAGGAATAAATACTATTCATAGACCTCGGGCAGCAGAGTGAAATATGTCGGAGAAAAAATATTATGTTCGTTTCTCATGTTTGAGGGAACTTAGTCAACTTAATTCAAACTTTGCACTTCTCAGCCTGATAATATGGTTGTTTCATCTTTTCCATAAAATTATTTGGAATAGTAGAAAGAGTTATTATGTCATATTTACAATGACTTATAGAAATCATTCCCAAGAATTTCATGTCATTTTTCATTGGTGGTGGTTTTCAAATCTAACCTTTATAATTAATCATTGGTGAGGCTAAGAACTTTTCTTGCATTTTGATGCTATCTGAATTTCAGCATAGGAAAGAAAAAAAAAACAGGAAAATGTAAACAGCATAGGAAAAACCTGGAGTAAATTAAGATTGATGGACAAATGTTTGCATCCAAATGGAAGAATCTGGCATCCTTAGTGAAATAGAAATATTTGTTTCACTTAGTTGCCAACTCAACGATTGAGGATTAGATCTCCAACACCATTTCCATATATAGTTAGAGCATGCTTTTTGTGTTTTTATTTAAGGCAATCTAACACAGTGTAGTGACATCTCTTAAGGAAGGGCATAGAGCTTTAGGCCCCCAGGATAATCCATGGGTGGTAACAAAAAAACAATCCTAAGGGTCCACAGTGTAAGATTAAGTGGCAAAGGGCCAACAAGAAGGACTAGGGGTCAGGAGAGCAGGGACACAAGAAAGAAGCAAAACTGGAAAGGGACCACTAGAAGAAAGGGAGAGACAAACTATCTTTCCCCGACACTGGTGAAGGCACACACAAAACCAAATCCTTAGAATTGTTTTACCCTCTGCACACTGGAAACAGTATAAACAGGAAAGATTCATATTTGAAGTATTTATTGAGTGCTTTGATTATAAACACAATAAAACACCTTTGCCTGCATTTCTGCTGGAGTTGGAATGTAAAATAGCTGGTGGTATAGTAAAGATAAATTAAAAGAGAGAGAGGAGAGAGAGAGAGACAGAGACAGAGAAGAGACAGAGACAGAGAGACAGACAGAAACAGAGACAGAAGACAGCGAGAGAGAGACAGAGACAGAGACAGAGACCGAGAGACAGAGACTGAGAGACAAAGACAGAGAGACAGAGACAGAGAGAGAGAGAGAAATGTCACATTCAAAATTTGAGGTCGTGACATTCCATTTGCTCTTGGAGCAAATGGCTCATCAGAAGACCAGGAGTAACATTTTGTCATCCACTTCTCTATTTTCCTAACAAACTTTGAGTGATTGTGAAAGGCTGTGTCACTCTTCCAGTGCAAAAAATGCATATACTTTTCGATTTCAGACATGGAGTATGAGGAAATGAATCAGTTTACATTTGGATCAGCATTAACATTGGACAGGTTTAGAAACAATTCATTTTTTTCTATTTTCTTAGGAAAACATTCAACTCTAAGAATATCTTATCAAGTCCATCTATTTCCACCTCTACATTATCATAGCAAATAAAGATAGAAACAGAAATGGAATAGAGACAGAGATACAGAGAGAGGGTAAAATACACACATTTGCTCAGAACCAGGAAACTAATTACTTAACATCCTTCAGAACATCTAATCTCCCACACAAATCTGTGTGGATTTTTTTTTGGAGGAATTAAAGCTCTGAGTTATTAAATGACTTTTTCAAGACCATGCATTGAATTATAGTATAGGCAGGAATCTGATGACCTGACTTCCTTGAATTCTGCCTATTCTTTTCATTATATGTTCATTAACCAACATATAGCACTATTGCATCAGCAATAAACTCAATGAAGTAAGACAATGTGATGAGAAAGGAAGGGAACTATCTCTACAAAGTAAGGAGAACTTCTGGATTCCATGTTTTTCATGGTACAAAATAGATTCACAAGGCAGAGTGGGTTTCCAAATGAGTCAGCTAACCCTAGCTAGTGATGAGGATCACTAGATTATAAATAGGATATGCTATTGGAAATATTACAGTTACTAAGAGAGAGGATTGGAAGCTGGAGCAATAATACAGGGTTTCATTTGCAGGTGGCTGACCAGGGTTTGATTCCTGGCATCCCATATGGTCCCCTGAGCACCTCCAGGAGTAACATCTGAGTTAAGAGCAGGAGTGACTCCTGAACATCACCAGGTGTGACCCAAAAAGCCCCAAAAATATGGATTTCACATTAAAACATTATCATTTGTCATAATTTGAATATAAATATATGCCTAAAGATAAACATATAAGTGCATACCTGAAACAAAGAACACAATATACTAAATTGGTTTACATTTAAGAAAAGAGATTTTTCTGCTTTGTGTTTCTATCTCTTAGTTAGAAGCAAGTGATCATAAAAATAATCTCTGAAAGTGTGAAACCACAGTCTATTTCCCTGTTCTATTATTAAAGACTATTTTCCACATAACTGGGAATCAGAAGCAGCGGGCTGGAGGGAAGGAGAATAGCTTTAAGATTATATATAAGGAATAATGTCTCAGCAAAGATTGCCTCTGGGAATTTTTGTTCCGTGTTCTTCAACTGTTTGGGGAATCTTGCAGAGACGTCTAATGTTACAACCTCTTAAAGTTCTATAGAGTACTGTATCATTTATATTAGCAAAATTGAGTTCATAACATCAGAGGCTGATGTCACAAAGTTAATGAAGTGAGCCTGAGACATCAGGAGATGAATATACTGTAGGTACAGTATCAGGAAAACTAACTTGGCAACCTCACAACCGTATGGAAGTACAGATTTAGCTTTTATGTCTGTTGTTTGAGCCCGTTGGCTAAGCATCAAGACCGGCATTGGCCTGAGCTGTTCACCAGAATTTCCAAAGTGTGCTTACTGAGTCAGTCGGCTGCACACGTCAAATCTGCAGGAGCTGGAGTTTGGCAGGACAAAAGGTTTTAAGACAGAGCATTGAAGATGGCTGTAGGGATGGTTTTAATGCTCAGAAATAGTCAGATAAAGCAAGTTAATTGGCAATGATTTTAAGTGTGTGAAATATAGAAGGAAAGGGGATTATGGGGGTATGTTTATGTGTAGAGCAATGTTTGGAAGGATTGTTCAATACAAAGCTCCGTTTATTTTGGGCACAGCTGCTTTGAAATCAGTCATCAATCTACTGTTTTGCTTAATTATGATAGAATTGTTTTCACAATTTAAAGCACAGAGTAATTAACATGTTGGAAAAGCAATAGCTTTTAATGAAAAGCATTTGCTCCCTTAGTAATAGCATAGACAATCTCTGATATGGAGAAACTAGTAAAAAGAAGCAATTCAATTCGCAAAAAATAATAATTTACATGATCTGATACTGCCTAGTATTGGGTCATAAAAACAAAGGCATCTTCAAATAAATTTTAAGCTCACCCAAACATGAGTCTGAAAACTAATTAAGGAGTAACTTACAGATTTAAGTATCGGTTTGATTGGTTAGAGATTTACACTGAAGTCCTCGTTTCTATGGGTATCTTTAGGAAATAAAATAAGCTTGGCACTTTTGTTCATAAAGCTATCTATCACCTCAGATTTTGACAGACTTGCTGGGCTATTGTTTATACTTAGAATATAATTCTACACATAATCCCAATTGAAGTGATCCGTTGGCAAAGAAAGGAAGATTTATTTCTGGGAATTATAGACACTGTCTGGAAATCCACGAGCTGAGGATGTTCGTACAATGGAGATCACTTAAAGGAGGTTCAAAGCAAAAAAAAAAAAAAGTCTTTTTAATGTATGATCTCTGATCAACCAGAGAGGGCTTATTTGTAATAATTATTACAATATCCTGACCTCTCATGCCAGCTCCTCACTAGAGTAATTCTCTTCCTTATAACTCACTTGCGCTCTTTAATTCAAGAGAGGGAGGCGTATATTTTAATATGGGTTTTAGAGTTGGGCTGAAGGAAGAATTGAGAGGTAAGATACTCAACTAAAGAACAGACCTCAAAGCTGAAATTGAGACATGCTATGTTTCCTATGGAAGGCTTCAAATGGCCAACATCTGGAAAATGTCTAGTTTTGTCAAAACCAGAACATCTGATAGAGTATTGATTTTCCGTGTAGATTATCTTTTTCTTAGCATGAAGGAATCATGGGTGGGAGATCTTGTCATTTCTTTTTTTTATCAGTTAGAAACCAAAAAAGGACCTCACAAATGATGGGAGCATAATGCAAATCTGAGAGAGAGAGCAAAAAAAAAAAAAAAACCCCAAGAACAAAAAACCATGTTGAATGTTAAACATAGACTAGATGATGAAGAAAAGTTAGAATGAAATAAGAAGCGATGAACTCTAGACTTCAGCAAGTGGATTGAATATAAGAACTAAAACCTATGCTTGTTCCCACGACTATTGAAAGCACTTAAACTCAGTAGTTAATTTGGTAAAGTTTTCCCAAAAGGCTATAGTTCAGACCCTCTAGAAGCTAGAAAACAGAGGTAAAATAAACATAAGGAATCCCCGGAGGGGCAGTGTATGCCTTATTTGCTGCTGACAGTGGTTTAGTTCCATGACCACATGAGGTACCTGTCCACTACTAGGGAGACCATGGCCATCCCTGGGACTGCATTACTCAAGGAGCCCCACATCTCCCAGCCTAAAACTAAACCCCTGACCTGGCTGAGAATTGCCAGGAGGAAACCCCAACACTCTTGAGCATCTCTGGAGTTACCTGCCTTCTGAGGAAAAAAATAAATCCCACAAAATCAAAAGGAATTTTCTCTGAGATTTAGACTATCTAATAATAAGGGCAAAATAAAAATTCTAGGACTTTGGAACTAAATATCAAATGTAACAACTAAAAGAATAAATGAGTAAACCTTTTCTGTGTGTGCACATGTGTGTGTGTGTGTGTGTGTGTGTGTGTGCCTGTGTGTTTGTGTGTTTGGTGCTCAGGAGCTATCCTGTCTCTCTGGTCAGAAGTAAACCTTGAAGGTCTCCAACAACCATCTGAGGTACTGAGGGATTACAAAACTTGGGTCAGCTCCACACGCAAATCAGGAGCCTAGGCTATATTCCCTATCTCCTTTACTACCTCGGCTGACCTTGATTTTCATTTTTTGTTGTTTGTTGGGCTGGGGCTCTCTCTGCTGTGCTCAGGTCTTACTTCTGGCTCTGCTCATGGATCACTCCTTGTGGTGCATGGGGGACCAATATGGTACCTGTGATCTACCATGGAGTCAGCCTCTTGCAAGGCAAGTGCTGCACCTGCTGTACTGTGTTTCTGGCTCCTACTTTTTTGTTGTAATGCAGCAACGTTTTAACTGAGCTAGTAAGATACACTGCCATTTTCTCAGGTATATAGAGATATTTAATAGGCCATTGCTAACTTGTGACTTGCTGAAAGAACATGTGAGATGGCAACTATGTAAGATATATCTGCTTTGATTGATAGACATCCATAACAAACTCTTGAATGCACTGCAACGCTCCTATCAGTTTTGTCTATCACTTGACCATGGGAAGTAAAAGAATGTTTTTCTTGTCTAGTCTGGATTCTTCCTCTCTGGTTCTTTTCATTCTATCCTGGCCATCTTGTTGCATTTACCGTTATTACTCCAACATGCCTTCTTGAGGCAAAGTCTCTGCTAAAACTGTAAAATACTTTTTTCTATTTTTGGGTTATATGCTGCATTGCTCAGGGGTTGCTCCTGGCTCTGCACTCAGGACCATATGGGATGCCGAGGATCGAATCCAGGTCGGCCACAAGCAAATGCCCTCCCCACTGTACTAGCGCTCTGGTCCCACAAAACTGCAGAATGTTCTTGACATTTGCTGGTATGCTTCCTCAAATCCTGCTTTAAAAGTTCACTGCATTTATTCACTGTTCCCCAGGTTGGCTACTTGACCTGGGATGGCAGCTACAAGTTCTAAGTCTTTAATTCCTCTTTCTCCTACACTCTCTGGAGAGTCCTATCTAATATAATTTCTGTTCTCCAAGTTTTAGTTACTATGGGGAGACCCCAGAATTAAATTCCCTTTTGTTTCAAAAACTTACTTCTTGCCCATAGAACAATCTGAAAAGTAAATCACCCATGGACCATCTTCCTGACCCATTTAATGCAATTCTGAGGAACGGTTTTCTAATCTTACCGATGCCTACCTACCTTTCTGGAACAGGACAACCTTTTATATATCATGTTGGAATATTTTTCTTTTTTGTAAGAGCATTTGCTCTTCCCTCTGGCCATTGAGGGGGATAACAAATTGAACTCTTTTGTACTAGACTGACAGGCTGTCAATTGAGGAAAAAACCTTTTGGAAAGTTGTTTGGCAACATTTGTCAAGATAATAAAAATGTTCATATCTCTTGACCCTTTAATTTCACATCTGGGAATTTATCCTAAGAAAATAACACTAAATACAGGCAAGTTTTATGTAAATAGTTACATTAGTTAGCATAGCCCCTCTCGGGGCAAAGAAAACACGGTAAGCATCGGAAAATGTAAGAATGTTCAAAGAAAATGATTCTTTCGTGAATATGCTTAAGAAGTTATTTGTCAGAGGTACAAAATGGAGCTTGGAGGCCAAGTATGGAAGAAGATGATTACAAATTGCCTATTCACTATGGTCCTCACTGTTTCACGCCTCCCCGCCGTGATTAGAATGAAATACACCATTAATTTAGCTATTGCCTCAGAGTGATAAAATGGGGGGCACATTTCTTCTTCTATTTCTCAAGTTGAATGACATGCTAATAACAAGCATGTTCTATTTAAATTTGGGCAAACAAAAATCACCTTCAATTAAAAAAAATATAAAGAAGCAGTCTCCGACTTTGACGATTAGCTTTCAAATGATATGAGGGAGGCAGAAGTGTGCAGGGGAAGCCACGGCTGGAAAGCAGAGTAGACCAGGAGCAATTAGGGAGCACCAGCTCGCCATGAGGCAGCATTATAAAGACTGAGTGACCCACAGGACATTGGAGAGAGATGACCTTGAACACCTCAGACACCATTAAACTCCAGGTTACAGCTGAATGGAATCCTGAGGTTGTATTGGCCTCATGCCAGCCTGCAGCCGGCTGTAAGCACCCTAGTAGTTTATAACATTGTAAAGACTGTATTGTTTCAAACATTTCAAAATTTTACACACAACCTGGCAGTCATCCAAAGCCATTTCCAATGGGCCAAAACTATCAGCAGCCACCCACCTCCTGGCCCATGGCTGCCTGATTAATGATGTTCCACCAAAGGGTCCAACATTAGGAACATCGAGGCTGGGAGACCCCAGGACAAATACCATCTTTGAGGCTTGGAAATTGTCTGTACATTTTGCGGTTGACTTTTTTTTTTTTCTTTTCAACAGAGATGGAACGTTAGAAAGCAGGAGTCTGGTGCAGTGTAGCTTAGATGGGCTGAATGCATTTAATTCAATAAAACTGCGAAGGATGCTCTTTGTCAGAAACACCGTTGTGACTTCAGGTTATGTGTTATGGCAGATATTACTGTTCAAAGTGACTCCAGTTCCCCCCTCCTCACCCTCTCCCTTTCTTTCCTTTGTTCCCTTATCCTGCCTAAAAAGTTTATTTACCTCCTGGGCTTAGAGCTGAATCTTAGAAAAACAAACATGGCGTTGAATAATCTCCAGTGACACTTCTCATTTTGAAATGAGCCATTTACACATTGCTAAGGATATCAAGAACTTCGTGTCAACATTCACTGTTATGTGTCACTTTTCTTTTTTCATGCGGTACATATATTAATGCATGTCAGGGATCTGTTGGGGACCCCACCAGTATCAGGGATACAGTTCCCTGTTCACCTCTAGGCATGGTGATCAATGTACAAAATCCACAAGTCCAGCACAGTTCAGAATACTTTTACTTATCACCTACGATTAAACACACTCTGCCACTGCAGTTCAGGGCCAAAGAGTCCCCACATGTAGAGTTGTTGATCAGACCTCTCTGACCATGTGCTCAGGCCAGATGTCTCCCACCAAGTTGTGACTTCTTCCCAAATCGGTCCCTTTTGGTCTCCAGAAGCCTGCCCAAGCCAGGGAACCAAAGACAAAAGGCATCTAGCACTTGTGGGCTGGACTTTGCAAAGTCAAAAACCAGGACTCTCATGCAAATCTCCAGGTGAACCACACCTAGCCCAGGTCTAAACAAATGCTAATGACAAGGCCTCAGCCCCTTCCTCCAAGACCAGCTCTTATACAAAACACTGTAGTGAGTGGTCTGATATAAAGAAACATCTAAGGATGCATTTTCAGAGCTGATTCCTAAACAGTCATCCCAGGGTGGGTTTCTCCTGGAATATCTTATTTCCCATGCCAGGGCCCATGGGAACTATGAGGAGATATTTCCAAACTAGACTAGCTTTGGATTCCTGGTAGAAATTATTAGGAGATTCCAAGGGTTATTAATCCAGAGTCAAACTAACTCCTGTAACTGCCATACCCTCTATCAGTGTTACGAAAAAGAGATAGGGGACCGTGAATGAGAGAGACAGAGAGAGACAGAGACAGAGACAGAGATTCCTTAACCTATAGTTGTATATTTCCAAGTAAAGAACTTCCTCATTTTTATATTAGTCTTCTGTTCTCAGGGAAATAAAACTTTTGTTTTCTTGTTTTCTTAGATTATTATATTTTATACTTAGATTACTATATTTTTCCTAGGTCTATAGTAACTACCAGAAACACATTTATCATCATTATTAAAGTGCAACTTTACTTCACTTCTGGGAATGTTATTTATTAGACTGACCTTGCAGGAGATAAAGGGACTATACAGTCAGTAAAGGGAACTGACTCATTCCCATCCTATAATCTAGCTCTGTCTATTGGGTAATGAAAATAAGTCAGATTTTACAAATGGCCACTAAGACATTCCAATCATTTCAGTCAATACCTTCCATTCAATTATATAAACCACAACTATGGATTATGCATCTTCTGAACCAAATTATAGTGTATGTTAAAACAAGAGTCATAGGCTTCAAGAAGTCTAACTCCATTAGACATAAAAATCCTTTATTCCAACTTAGTTACCTAGGGTGACATGGTTCATCAGTCAAGCCACCTCTTGGTTTGACATTGCTTCTTTCTATTTTCTTGGCCAAGTCTATTTAAATAACAGATAATTAACTTATCTATCTATCTATCTATCTATCTATCTATCTATCTATCTATCTATCTATCTATCTATCTATCTATCTATCTATCTATCTATCTATCTATCTATCTATCTATCTATCTATCTATCTATCTATCTATCTATCTATCTATCTATCTATCTATCTATCTATCTATCTATCTATTACTTCTTAATTACATATTTACTTACTTACTTACTTACTTACTTACTTATTTTTGCATCACACCCAGCAATGCTCAGGGGTAACTTCTTGCTCTGCACTCAGGAATTACTTCTGGCAATGCTCAGGGAATCGAACCTGGATTGGCTGCATGCAAGACAAATGCCCTGTCCATTGTATTATTGCTCTGACCCCCCAAAATGCTTATTTGATAGGGTTTCCCCTCATGATGACCTCAGTAGAGTGGGGTTCCATTAAAATTAATTTGGAGGACATTATGCTAAGGGACATAAGCCAGTCACAGTTGTGCCTTACTGGGTACCCTAAAAAAGTCCAACTCACAGAAACAAACCATAGAATGGAGGACAGCAGGGAATGCGGGAGGAGCTGATCCCAAGCTGCTATTCAACAAGTATAAAGTTTCATCTCTGCAAAATGAATAAATTCCAGAGATCTCCTGCGGTTCCTTGTTCCTCTCATTAACAGTGAAGTAACTGGTACTTAAAGACATATTAAGAGTTTGCTTTCATGTTAACTTTTCTTAATACAAGAGACAAAAGGCAAGAAGTTGACTTCTAAATAATTTCATGCTGTCAAGCTTCTGATCCACAGCATCTGCTTTCTCTGAATGTACTGATTTTTCCCTTTGAGGGGGAAGCCAGCAGGAGAAGTAATGAGGGATCAGACAAGTCAGATATAACTCTGGAGTCTGTCCACCAATTATTACTGGTTTGAAGATCAGAAAGTACAAGTGATGTTCAAATACTAGCTTTCTACAACAGTAAAAGGGTTGAAATATTGTCAGAATCAATAACATAGGGTATTTGCCCTATATCAATCACCCCAGTTTAATCGCCAACACTACATATGGTTCTGTGAGCAATGGAAGGAGGGAGTCCTGAGCACACAACCAGGAGCTACCTCTGTGTCACTATCACTATCACTATCTTCCCGTTAATCACCTATTTGCTAGAGTGGGCATCAGTAATATCTCCATATGTCCTGTCTCATGCTAGTAGAACCCAAAGGCATCCGCTTGCTCCAGGAACATAAAGAGCCTCAAACCATTATATTAGGTCACGGGAATGACCCAATATAAATGTTACTGGTATTTGGCATATCAAATACGACATGAGCAGCTAGCCAGGCTTGCCGTGCAGGTGGCATACTGTTGTAGTCACCTCTAAATAAAGCATTTATTGATGAACCGCGTGGCCGCTAGCCGCACAACAAGCCAGACCACCTTCCCCTACTCCATGGGGCCCGCCATTTTCCACATCCGGACTTCCCTCTCATCACAACTCCACCCAGCAGACCAGACTATCACAGCCCGGATCATCGACAGCCACCCTGCAGCCGTTTTTTTTTCAATCCGGCCCAGGTATGCTGAACCAGAGACTCTCAGACATGGGGAAGAGCTGCTACTTGCTCTCCCTGTGCCCAGCTGCTCATGAAGTGCCCGGGAGGCATGGCGGGTTCTAGCCCTGGCCTGCCACCCAGCAGAGCCTCACAACAAGCCAGACCACCCTCCCCTACTCCATGGGTCCCGCCATTTTCCACATCCGGACTTCCCTCTTGTCACAACTCCACCCAGCAGACCAGACTATCACCTCTGTGTACCCCTGGTATAACCCCCAAACCAAATAGTCATAATCATCACTATTATAAGCACAAAAATAGCTAAACTATTGTCTGTATCACCAGATTTTTAAGGGGTTCGAGTAGTAATACTTTTAGCTGTGTAATGGAGTATCTAGACTAGTATTTTTTCATGTACATTAATTTTCCTTATCCTCTATCCCATGAGATGAAGAGATGGTGATACCTCTGTAGGCACCAGTATCATAAATAAATTTGGCATAAACACGGAACTTTACAATGTCACAAACTTTAGTATGGCGGATGGTACGTTAATAGGAAAATGAATGAGAACACAGGCACTAAGGGAAATCCATTGTCTATTATGGTCCCCCCTGAAAAAGATTTCATAATGATATAAAAACACTATAACATAGTTCTTGGAGGCAAAGATTAACATGCAAAACATTATTTCACTCCACTTAAGAGACATTTTTCTTTGTTTTCCTAATGAATTGTGATGCAAGTTAACCATGTGTCTCACTGAGTTGCAATATAGGTGAAAGCCAAAATAGCATTACGGGAGTCCAAAGATTATTCTCACTGAAACCCAACACAGTCTTTCAGATAATCTGAGTCTTGGGTGGATGAACCTTCGCATCCCTCCAATATTGATGTGGTGCCTGACCTAGAGCATTAGGCCAAAGTGAATGTTTACAGAGCAGTGACAGGACAGTAACTTTAAGCCTGATTAACGATTCCTCATACTGTTTTAAACTTCCATTACAAGCCAGTTAGGAAAGTCTTTTTTTTTCCCTTCAGTGGCTAGCATGATGTGTAACTTGTTTTTCCATAGCGATTATTTTGTCAGGTTAAACCTTACTGCTCAGAGATTTCTGAGCTATAAGTCGAAATGCACCTTGATATTTTTTGCTTGTGTTAAGTAAGGGCTCACTGCTCACCGAATGAAAATCTTTTTTGTTATAGATGGAGCTTGAACAAGACTCTGACCCACTGGTTGGATAAAGAACACTTTGAACATTTGCTTATTACAGCCGTCTCCAAACATTAGGGTGGGAGAGAAGCCCGCAATTTTGTTTTAAATTAAGTGCTCCTAAAAAGCGTAAGACTAATAGCACCAACCAAAGCCAGTTATTTTTCTGGCAAGCAAGATCTGAGTTTCCTCTCATTGCTAAGCCAGTAAAATTCAGCATTACTGTGGCAATTTTCCTACTGTTCCAGTCTTTGGACTGTGTCTACATGGCACCAAAATAGCTAGATGAAAACTTCAATGGTCATTAGGATCCTGCCAAATATTAATACATTGTGCATTAAAAGTCATCAACATGTTTCATTGTATTTTCTCTCTTCTAACCACATATTTTGATGAGGTGTCAATGCCAATTTAAATTTTACCCATCAAGACATTTCAGAGAGTCATAATCTTAAGAAACACAAAATCAAAGGAATATCTGATTATTTTATGTTGGGAGCACCTGAGAACCCGAAACAGTAAACACAGCACTTTTTCTAGTTCTTTCCTCTCAAATCGAAAATAATCTCTTCTTTTAAAGCTACAAAATCATTTATTGGTTTTCACAAACTCTATTTCACACTTTATCTAAATAGTTCACCAGATGGATTTTTTTATTCAGCTAAGATAGTTTTTAAAAAAATATAATCTATGCAGAGACAGACATGGGGCCAGAGCTGCTACTTGCTCTCCCTGTGCCAAGCCGCTCACAAGGAGCCCAGGAGAGATGGCGGGTTCTAGCCCTGGCCCGCCAGCCCAGCAGAGCCTTGCAATAAGCCAGGCGACCCCCACTCCATGAGGGGCCTCCATTTTCCACATCCGGACCTCTCTCTCGTCAGAACTCCACCCAGCAGACCAGCCTATCACAGTCCGGCCTGCTTGCGGCTCTGCGGCCGCCCGGTTCACATTAAATGCTGGACTTAGAGATGACTGCAAGAGCTGCTACCTGCAAAGGCAGAGCCTGGCAAAGCTACCCGTGTTGTATTTGATATGCCAAATACCAGTAACAATTATAGACCTCATTCTGGAATGGATTGAGGCTCTTTATGTTCCTGGAGCAAGCGATGCCCTTGGGCTCTACTAGCATGAGACAGGACATATGGAATGTTACTGGGGCCCGCTCGAGCAAATCGATGAACAACGGGAAGACAGTGATACAGTGAATCTATCAACAACAATAACAAACATCTGTGGAATATTTACTATATTTCCAACATTAATCTAGGTGACTCTAAATTTCAAGATGTGAAATAGATTCTGAATTCTAAAGTTAAAGGTAAAGGACACACAGAATATGCAATGAAGAAGATACATTAAAATACAAGCATAACATACAAGTATAACAATAGGCTAACAAATATGCAGTAATATTTGTTAAGACATTAAAGAATAGCAACTGAATATATAGAGAGGTTAAAAAATCAAGTGTGGAAGAAATTGTGTAGCTTTTATTGTCTTTTAGAGCATTGGGATCTAAGTGAAGGACAGGGAAATTCTCCCACCAATGGAATGAATAAGGTGCCTTCGCAGTAGAGGTATTTTCTCTTTCCAATTTGCTTGGGACTCTATGTCAACTTGGGGAAATAACTTGCACAGTAACTTGGAGGATTTGTGCAAGATGAAAACAGAAGAAGAAACTGAAGAAAGGAGTTTGAATCTTAAGTCAAGTACTCTGACTCATAGAGGGTCCATTACAGGAAATTGGGAATCCATCCTATTTTATTTTCTTTTTTTAAAGTTCTTTTAAAATCATGAAGATTACATTTAAGAGAACACCTGGATTACAATATGTATGTGCATTTGCGCACATTGCCCAACCTACTGCCTGATTGTCTATTCTGGCGACTTAGAATCTGTTCTTTATGTCTATAATTTTGTTATTCAACAGTAACATATATGGGATTGGAGCCATAGTCCAGCAGGGAGGGCGTTTGCCTTGCATGCAGCCTACCAAGGTTCTATCCCCAGCATCCCCTATAGTCCCCCTAGTACCACAAGGAATAATTTCTGAATGTAGAGCCAGGAGAAACCCCTGAGCATCATTGGGTGTGATCCAAAAAGCAAAAAGAACCAAATAAAAAAAAGATATATAAATGTTATATAACTTTGTTATATATGCTTTGGCATTATATTTTTCACCAAGAATTTCTTTGGAGATTGATACAAATGGTTGTATGCATTCAGAGCTTGAATCTTTTATGGCTTGAGTGGTAATCCATGTAACAGATATATGTAATCTGACCACTCATCTGTTGAAGGCTTCTTGATTAGTTCCAATATTTAGCTCTTACAGATCAAGCCACTATTGGTAGGAAATACCTATATTTGAGTAAAATAAGTCCATTTTTTTTGCTGAAATAATGAATAACGCATCCACCAAATGCAGTAGAGTTCAACTGTGATTTTGTATTTAATTTTGTAAAAAAAAAAAAAAACATGCCTGATCGTATTGCCTTCCCAGAAATATTTCCTCTGTTGTCCCATATCCTCACTGACATTTGTTATTGCCTAGCATTTGTGTTTATGTTTTGTTCTTTTATACTTAGACAGTCTAACAGGTATATCTTGCCATTTAATTATTGTTTAAATTTGCAGATCCCTAGTGGCATGTAATGTTAACTTTAATTGTTTGTTTGCCATCTCTAGAATGCCATCTGAAGAATCACTGCCTGGTAGTGATTCTTCAAGTCTTTTGCTTCTATTTCTTTTTTTTAATCACTGGTTAAGAGTTGTTTCCATAAGTTCTATATATTCTCTATGTGTCTGATAGGTGGTTCACAAATTTTATCTCCTAGTCTGTGGCTTTCAACAAGCACCATAAGTTCTTTACAAGTCTTTAATAGAACAGTTTTTTCCATTTTGATGATTTATTATTTGTGACTTTTTTTTGACATTTTAATGTCAAATTTAAATACACTATTACTAACTATTGTCTTTTTTTTTTTTTTTTTTTTTGGGTCACAACTGGCAATGCTCAGGGGTTACTCCCTGGTTCTTCACTCAAGAATTACTCATGACTGAGCTTGGGGACAAAATGTAATGCCGGAGAATGGAACCCATGTTGGCAGCATGCAAGGCATACACCCTACCCACTGTGCTATTGCTCTGACCCCCTATTGTCATTCTGAGATTCTTTTATATGCTGAAATGTAAAAACTTCATGCATATAAATAATATATACATATGTAATACATATTTGCTTTTATATATTATGTGTAGTATGTAGTAACTTATTGGTGTTCCATGATTTGCAGACAGGGATTATTCCTGGCTTACTTTAGCCACTTAGATCATTTGTGGTATCACTGTATCACTGTCTTCCCATTCATCATCGATTTGCTCGAGGCTGGCCTCAGTAACATCTCCATATGTCCTGTCTCATGCTAGTAGAGCCCAAGGCATCTGCTTGCTCCAGGAACATAAAGAGCCTCAATCCATTCCGGAATGAGTCTATAATTGTTACTGGTATTTGGCATATATATCAAATACAACACGGGTAGCTTGCCAGGCTCTGCTGTGCAGGTAGCATACTTTTTGTAGGCATCTCTCAAGTCCAGCATTTATTGATGAACCGCGTGGCCGCATAGCGGCCGCTCGAGGCTGGGCGCTGATAGGCTGGTCTGCTGGGTGGAGGTCTGGCGAGAGAGAGGTCTGGATGTGAAAAATGGAGGCCCTTATGGAGTGGGGGGGTCGTCTGGCTTGTTGCGAGGCTCTGCTGGGGTGGTGGGCCAGGACTAGAACCCACCATCCCTCCCGGGCGCCTCGTGAGCAGCTGGTCACAGGGGAGAGTCAGTAGCAGCTCTGCCCCATGTCTGCAAGTCTCTGGACCGGCATACCTGAGCTGTATTTAAGGAAGACTGCTGCAGGGTGGAATTCGATGAGCCGGGCGCTGATAGGCTGCTCTGCTGGGTGGAGGTCTGACGAGAGAGAAGTCGGATGTGGAAAATGGAGGCCCTCATGGAGTGGGGGTCGTCTGGCTTGTTGCGAGGCTCTGCTGGGATGGTGGGCCAGGACAAGAACCCACCATCCCTCCCGGGTGCCTCATGAGCAGCTGGTCACAGGGAGAGTCAGTAGCAGCTCTCATTTGTGGTGCTGGTAATCAAACCCAAGTCAGCTGCATGCAAAGGATTGCCCTCTATACTGTCTATCTGGCCCTTCTCTATCTATATTTCACATCAGTTATTTATTTGAGTTCTTGTTTGTTTGTTGGCTTGGGGGCAGGGAGGCAGGAAGTGACACAGATACCTGTGTTCAGAGCTTACTCTGACTCTTTATGCAGGAATCACTCTTGGTATTGAGCAGGTTTCTAAGTAATCAAACCGCGAGTCGACTGTATGGAAAGCAACCACCTGACTCCCTGCACGTTATCTCCAACCCCTTTGGTTGGTTTTTATATAAGGTTATGTTTCTTCTTTTTTGTTTATGGATGTTTAGTTTTGCCCACTATTTAGTTATCTTAAATGTATACATTGCTGTTGTTTGTAAAGCAGCAACTAATCCTTAAAAATATTAAATTTTATAGATTGATGACACTGTTTCTATCCTTGATGATTTTTATGTCAAAATGATGTGTTAATTATTTTGAGACATTACCAAAGTCTCTAGAAAAATTGTGAAATTGTTTTGTCTTTCAGGATTATTAGTTCTTGATTCATGTATTTTTTGCAGTATTGTCATTGGTGTATGAACATTTAAGGATCACTGTTTTCCTGTTGATGACATTTTTATCATTATAGCACACAACCTTTTATCTTCCTTCCTTTCTGTTTCTGTTTTTGCAGTGTAGAAATCAAATGCACAACTCTGCATATCACATATACACACATTCTCTCTCTCACACACACACACACACACTATCACAGTCATCCTCAGAATATTCTTTTCTCTTTGTAACAATTTTTTTGCAATGAAATATCTTTTTTTCTAGGCTCAATGAACTGCAGGCCTCACCGAGAATTCTGTACCCGGCCAAACTCACATTCAGATATGAAGGAAAGATACACAACTTCATGGATAAGCAACAACTCAGGAACTTCATGGACTCAAAACCAACTTTAAAAGAAGGACTGAAGGGTCTACTGTAATATGACCAAACTCAAAAGCACAACAAGCACAAACAGAAAGATGGCACAAAATCCGATAACAATAATCTCTCTCAATGTCAATGGTCTAAATGCACCAATTAAGAGACACAGAGTGACAAAATGGATTAAAAAAATTGAACCCAACATTCTGCTGTCTACAAGAATCACATCTGAATAATCAGAACAAACACAGACTCAAAGTCAAAGGTTGGAAAACCATTCTTCATGCAAACAACTCCTCCAAAAAGGCTGGTGTGACCATACTAGTATCAGATAATATAAACTTCAGGCTGTTAAAGGTTAGAAGGGACAACGAAGGCCACTTCTTATTAATTAAAGGGGTATGTACACCAGGAAGAAATTACTCTACTAAACATATATGCACCCAAAGGGGGGGCCAGCAAAATACATAGAACAACTGCTAAGAGACCTCAAATAAGACATTAACAGTAACACAATAATAGTTGGAGACTTCAACACTGCTCTATCAACCATGGATAGATCAACAAGACTGAAACTCACCAAGGAAATATTGGCCCTGAAGGAACAAATGGAAGAAAGAGAGCTAGTGGATATATACAGGACTTTTTCATGCCAAAAAAGCTGAATACACATTTTCTCTAGTGCACATGGAACATTCTCCAAGATAGACCACATGCTGAGCCTCAAAGCACACCTCAATAAAATAAAAAAGATAAAAACTTTTTCAACTATCTTTTCAGACCATGATGCACTGAAAATGGAAGTTAACCGTGCGCAGAAACAGGGAGTCAAACCAAACACCTGGAAACTGAACAGCTCACTGCTGAACTCTTTGTTTTTGGAGGAGTTGTTTGCGTGGAGAATGGTCTTCCAACCTTTGACTTTGAGTCTGTGTTTTGTTCTGATTATTCAGATGTGTTTCTTGTAGGCAGCAGAATGTTGGGTTCAATTTTTTTAATCCATTTTTTCACTCTGTGTCTCTTAATTGGTGCATTTAGACCATTCACATTGAGAGACCCATATTCTACCCAATGGGTCATAGAAGAAATCAAACAGGAAATCCAAAGATTTCTGGAAACAAATGAAAATGAAGACACCAACTATAAGAACTTGTGGGACATGGCAAAAGCAGTGTTAAGAGGGAAGTTTATAGCTCTGCAAGCATTCATCAGGAAATAAGAAAGGGCCCACATAAATAACCTGACTACAGAGCTGGAGACATTAGAAAAAGACCAACAAAAGGAGCCCAACCCAGGCAGATAAAAGGAACTAATAAAACTTAGAGAGGAAATCAATGAGTTTGAAACAAAAAAAAATCCAAAAAGATTAATGAAACCAAGAGCTGGTTCTTTTGAAAAAATAAACAAGATTGACAAACCATTGGCAAGACTTGTAAGGACAGGGAAAGAGAACCCAAATAAACAGAATCAGAAATAAAAATGGTGACATCACAACAGAAACCACAGAAATCCAAAAAGATCATCAGAGATTACTTTGAGAGCCTGTATGCCGTGAAACACGAGAATCTAGAAGAAATGGATAAATTCCTGAAGTCCTATAACCTCCCACGGCCGAAACAAGAAGACCTGCTATACCTGAATAAGACTATCACCATCGAGGAAATTGAAACAGTAATTAAAAGTCTGCCCAAACACAAAAGCCCAGGTCCAGATGGATTCATTAGTGAACTCTACCAAACCTTTAAGGAGGACCTACTGCCAGTCCTTTTCAAGCTCTTCCAGGAAATAGAAGAAACAGAAAAACTCCCAAACAGCTTCTACGAGGCACAAATCACCCCTGATACCCAAAGCAGGGAGAGACAACCCAAAGAAAGAAAACTACAGACCAATATCCCTGATGAAGATGGATGCTAAGATCTTTAACAAAATACTAGCAAACAGAATCCAAAGTCTCATCAAGAAGATTATACATCATGACCAAGTAGGATTCATCCCAGGAATGCAAGGATGGTTCAACATTTGCAAGTCAATCAACATAATCCATCATATCAATAAGAGAAAAAAAAAACCATATGATCCTATCAATAGATGCAGAGAAAGCATTTGACAAGATCCAGCACCTGTTCATGATTAAAACCCTCCAGAAAATGGGAATTGAAGGGACTTTTCTCAAGATAGTTACAGCCATCTACCAAAAGCCCACAGCAAGCATCATTCTCAATGGGGAAAAATTGAAAGCCTACCCCCTTAGATCAGGGACAAGACCAGGTTGCCCACTCTCACCTCTTTTATTCAATATAGTACTGGAAGTACTTGCCATAGCAATCAGAGAAGAAAAAGGACATCAAGGGCATCCAGATAGGCAAGGAAGAAGTCAAGCTATCATTATTCGCAGATGACATGATATTATATCTAGAGAACCCTAAACTCTCTACCAAAAAACTCCTAGAAACAATAGACACATATAGTAGAGTGGCAGGATACAAAATCAACACCCAAAAGTCGGTGGCTTTCCTATATACAAATAACGAAAGAGAAGAAAGGGATATTAAGGAAATGATTCCATTCACAGTTGTGCCACAGAAAATCAAATACCTAGGAATCAACTTACCCAAGTGTGTAAAGGACCTGTACAAAGAAAACTACAAGACACTGCTCCAAGAGATAAAAGAGGACATAAGGAAATGGAAACATTCCCTGCTCATGGATGGGGAGAATCAACATTGTCAAAATGGTAATACTCCCTAGAGCTCTGTACAGATTCAATGCAGTCCCTATAAGGATACCCATGACATTCTTCAAAGAAATTGACCAAACACTCCTGAAATTTGTATGGAACAATAAACCCCCAAGGATAGCTAAAGCAATCCTTGGGAAAAAGAAAATGGGAGGCATCACCTTTCCCAACTTCAAACTGTACTACAAGGCAGTAGTAATTAAAGCAGCGTGGTATTGGAATAAAAACAGACCTGTGGACCTATGGAATAGAATTGAGTATTCCTGACACCCAACCTCAAACACATGATCATTTAATCTTTGATAAAGGTGCAAAGAGTCCAAAATGGAGTAAGGAAAGCCTCTTCAACAAGTGGTGTTGGGAAAACTGGGCAGCGACATGTAAAAAAATGAATTTGGACCTGTGTCTAACACCATGCACAAGAATCAGATCAAAATGGATTAAAGATCTCAATATCAGACTTGAATCCATAAAGTACATTGAAGAAAATATAGGAAAAACCCTCCATGACATTGAAGCTAAAGGCATCTTCAAAGGTGAAACATCACTAACAAAGCAACTAGAAGAAAAGATAAACATATGGGACTACATGAAACTAAAAAGCTTCTGCACCTCAAAAAAACAGTGACTAAGATACAAAGGCAGTCCACAGAATGGGAAAGAATATTCACCCAATACCCATCTGATAAGGGGTTAATATCCAGGATATATCAGGCACTGGTAGAACTTTACAAGAAGAAAACAAACAACCCCATCAACAAATGGGGGAGAAGAAATGCACAGAAACTTCAACAAGGAAGAAATTCGAATGGCCAAAAAACATATGAAAAAAAGGCTCATCATCACTAATCATCAGAGAGATGCAAATCAAAACAACAATGAGATATCATTTTACACCACAGAGACTGGCACATATTCAAAAGAGCAAGAACAACAAGTGCTGGCGTGGATGTGGGGAAAAGGGGACACTCATCCATTGTTGGTGGGAATGCCGGCTGGTACAGCCTTTCTGGAAAACAATATGGACATTCCTCCAAAGACTAGAAATTGAACTCCCATTTGACCCAGCCATACCACTCCTGGGAATATACTCTGGGAAGCCAAAAAATATGCAGTGGAAACACCATCCCTACTTTTATGTTCATAGCAGCATTATTCACAATAGCCAGAATCTGGAAACAACCAGAGTGCCCGAGAATCGATGACTGGATAAAGAAGCTTTTGGTACATCTACACAATGGAATACTATGCAGCTGTTAGGAAAAATGAAGTTATAAAATTTGCCTATAAATGGATGGACATGGAGAAGATTATGTTGAGTGAAATTAGCCAGAAGGAGAGAGACAGATACAGAATGACTGCATTTATTTGCATGGCATAGATATATATGTGCATATTGTGATGCCGATATCCAAGGTCAAGTGAAACATGACCTTGTATCAGGAGGTCTTGTCAAGGGTGGAAATTTTCGCAAACGTGTGGGAGTTAGAGGCTGGGTAGGACAGAGAATGGAACAGTGTGCTGACAATTGTCGAGGGTACTAGTGCCAACCTAGAACTGAGCATTAAATACAGGCAAAAGGATACACATGACAACCCTTTAATGTATGTTCTGTAGTCCATAGTCTGGAGGGGAAGGAAGGGAGAGAGAGAGAAAGGGAAAAGAAATGGGGAACCTGCCATGGAGGTGGGCTGGGGGAGGGGGAGGGAACCGGGGACTTTGGTGGTGGGAGATGGGCACTGGTGGAGGGATGGGTGCTGGAACACTGTATGACCAAAACCCAGGTATGAACTTTTTAATTGTGTATCTTTGTGATTGTGTATCTCACGGTGGTATAATAAAATACTTAAAAAAAGAGAAATGTCTTTTTTTCTAACTTCAAATTGATGTTTTTGCTTTCCTTCAACATTTGAATATCTGTATATTATATTTTCTATAAACTTACTTTTAACTATCTATATTGTTATATCTGAATAATTTTCTTTTTAGACACCATATGATTTATCATTTTCATTAATCTGGTCTACCAATCCTATTTTCAATTGATTCATTTACAACATTATTGTGTGAGGAAAATATTGATATATGATAGATTCAGCATGTGATATTTTATGATATTTGTGTTTACTTTTCTGTTTTATTATTTTTTGCCTATTTCTGGGTTATATGAACATTTCACATATATATGTATATAATAGTTGAGAGTGGTTTTGTGTATTTTCTTTAGAAATTGCTCTAAGTATTATACTATTTGATATGCACTCTAAATTTCTTATATTCAATACGGACATGATACCAGCTCAAATGAAGTGTAGAATATCACCACCCCTTTCTATTGCTTCATCTTCTCCTGTTTATGACTGTCTTCACCTTTAATTTGTTTTTCTCTTAATTTGCATGCATCTACAACAGCAAAGACAGTAATCTGTTTGCTTCTGTCATCAAATCTACCACATGTATCACAGAAGGAAAAGGAAAGTTGAATGGATTTGCCCATGTCTTTACATGGTTTCTTTCTTTCTCTCTTGGGTTTCAAGATACTTCAAAAATTTGATGTTATTTGTAGGATCTCACTTATAGCTTATAATTTAGATAGCTTTGTTTTCTTTACTTGGTTTTTGGACTTTGTTTTTGATACCAATAAAGCTAGGGGAAATGGGGATTATGCCAATTCATCACTGCCAGGTGAGGCTGAAAATGAAACTTACCAATCGGACTTTGCTTATGGTTTTGGAGCCAGGTGGAACTGATGCAGGCAGGAAAATAGGAGGTCCTGGTACTGCAGGTCGGGAAACAGAGCCTGAAACCTAAACCAGCCAAAGCTTGGAGGTCTTTGACACAGAAAAGCTCAGCAGCCAGGAAAACTATTGAGATGCAGATGGATGTAGGGGAAGGAGAGGGTGGCTGCTGGGGAGAAGCCCCAGTTCTTCTACAAAAGCACTTTGAAAGGCTATCAAAAGAAGACCCGGGACTGCTCCCAGCGCTCCCCCTCGGCAACCCCTCTAGCACTGACAGTTAAGGAACTCGTATAGAAACCACCTCTGCATGACAAGGCACCCTTCTGCCTTCTGAACTCACTGTCTGCAGTGCTGACCTTGGGCTCTCTCCTTTCCTGGAGAAGCCCGTGACCTCCCTGAGCACACATCATCATCAACCTCTCTCCTTCCCTCCCTTTACTTCCTCAATAAAATTGTTTTACTTCACTATTTGTTTTATCCTAACATAAAAGAAAACCTTTCCTGTGGTGAAAAAGACACAGATTTCCCCAGAAAAAGACTAGGTAACATTTAGCTTGGCTTTGCTTTCCTGAAAAGAGCAATTTGACTTCAGCCTGAGTCCATGGCTCCTGGAGGAATCGGGTGTCAGGGATAAATTCCGCGTGAGTAGAACAAGTGTCAGGCACAATAGCTGCCTCCTGGGCTGGCAGGGACCTGAGCCATCCAGCAGTGGGGGAGCATATCACAGACTTTAGTTAGTCTTTTTTTTTTTTTTTTTTTGCCTTTTTGGGTCACACCCAGCAATGTTCAGGGCTACTCCTGGCTCTGCACTCAGGGAATTACTCCTGGCGGTGCTCAGGAGACCATATGGGATGTCGGGGATTGAACCCAGGCCAGCACAGGCCAGCACAGGCCGGCACATGCAAGGCAAACGCCCTACACTCTGGGCTATTGCTCCGGGCCCCCAAGTACTTCCCCAGAGACAGGCAGGCAGGGGAGAGAAATGATACCGTTCCTTCCTGAGGCTATCACCTCTCTCTTAGCCATTTCACATAAGCCAGCTAGGGAATCTACTTCTGGGCAGGTGAGGATTTGAATCTACCACCTGCAACAGAACCCAATAGTTTCTCTGACTTTCATCTTCTATAAAATGGTTATGGTTTAAAGTTTTCTTGCTGCTTGAACATCACATTTCTGGTCCTTTAGCTAGCAAAAGTAACCTTGATGAGTATTTCTTGTGCATGTATTCACTGAAGTTTCCAAATTGCTGGTTTCTTTCGCTCCAAGTCTAGGGATATAGGAGCACAAAACAAGGTCAGGACTTATCTATTTTTTTTTTTAATTTCGTGGCCAACAGACTCTTTCTTTCTTTCAAGTAGCATCTTCTTACTTTTTGTCTTATGCATAGCACACTCGAATATTTTTGTTACTTAGCAAGAGAAATTTTTAAAAAATACAACTTTTCCACTTACGACTCTCATCTTTTCTAAACAAGACATTAATGAGTAATAATATTGAAAGAAGCAGCCTCAGTTTCCCCTTGCCAACCAGAGAGGAGGCCCAGTTTCCCTTGCCAGCATCATCCCCCAGCCCTCGTCAACCTACCACACTCATCCTAAGGCTCTGCCATTAATATTCCTGGAGTTCCCCAGGACCATTTTATTCTGTCCCTGAACTAAGAACCACAAGATAAGATAATGAACAATCCCTAAGGCAGATGGCAAGAAAGACCATCTCAAAACAGCCAGACCACCCTAAAATATTCCCTGTATTCTCTGTAATACTTGATTGATACAATGCAGAGAATCTTTTTTCCCCTTTTTTTTTAGTATTTTATTATGCCACCGTGAGATACACAATTACAGAGATATACAATTAAAAAGTTCATATTTGGGTTTTGGTCATACAGTGTTCCAGCACCCATCCCTCCACCAGTGCCCATCTCCCACCACCAACGACCCCCGGTTCCCCTCCCCAGCCCGCCTCCATGGCAGGTTCTTTATGTCTTTCCCTTTCTCTGTCTTTCTCTTTTCCTTCCCTTCCAGACTATGGATTACAGAACATATATTAAAGGGTTGCCATGTGTATCTTATGCCTAATGCAGAAGATCTTTAAAAGGGCTAACACTAAACTTACTTTTAAGGAGTAAGTTTAGGAAGAGAAAAAGACTCCCCTTGCTGGGAAGAATTTAGTATAGGACTAAGTTCTTCCCAGCAAAGGAAGTTCCTTTCCTTTCTCTTCTACTTTCCAATAAGCTTTTCTACTTTTCCACTCTGAGTCTGAGCAACTTTATTATTCAATAATTTCATGATAGAAAATAGTGAAGAACCTGGGAATCGTGAATGAGCGCATGAGACCTGCTGGCCTTGAATCAGCCTCACTGCATCAGTATCAAATTGGATTATTCTGTAAAGATACACACAGTTTTGAATGTTCTACCCACAGATTTTTCACAGTCTTATACCTAGCTCCATCTTACAGGTATGGGTACCTGATAAACACTTTCACTTGGATGGTCCCTTACCAACTGAAAGTTGTTAAATACAAAATCTAAATGTAAATGGATTATCCTTCTATTTTTTAGTTCCTATCAAATTATCTTCCAGAAATCTTCATTTCTGTTTTTCAGGGCCACTTAATCTATTCCTAGCTTCAAGAGCTTCAACAGCTCAGAGCTGCATATCTGGTGATCACTTGATCACTTGAATCCCGTTATTCATCGATTTGCTCAAGCGGGAGCCAGTAACATTTCCGTTGGACCCTATCATCACGTGCCAATGTAGCCCATGGCATCTGGTTGATTCAGGAATATGAAGAGCCTCAAACCATTCCTTCAGGGTCTTCACAAGGAAGTCTGACCATCTTGTAGGTGGGCGGCCACGTGATCTTTTGACATCCCGTGGGATCCAGTCATTAATGGCTCTAGTCCAGCGGTTGTCTCCAAATCGCATTACATGTCCAGCCCATCTGATTTTCGATGCCTTGGCAAGCGAGACAGCATCCCTGATTCTGGAATAGTGACGAAGGTCAGAACTCGATTCCTTCTCTCACTTGGTGAGGTGTGTGATATTCAAGCCTCTCTTTCGATTCCTCTCTGGGAGACCCGAATAGCATTCTCATCCTGCTTTCGTAGGGCCCAGGTCTCTGAGCGTATGTTAATGCGGGAGAACGGTGGAGTCAAAGAAATGTGCCGGGAGCCAGAGGTTCTTTGTCCTTTTAGCTATTTCTTCGATGCCTTTGAAGGCATTCCATGCCTCTCTCTTCCTCCTGCACAGCTCAGGTTTTAGGTGGTTCATCATGTTGATTTCTCAATCTAGGTACACATAACTGCTGCATTCAGAGATGTTTGTTCCATTGAGAGTGAATGGTATTGATTCACTACTACCAGCTATGCATCCGACCTCTCTTTGTCTTCATCACACTTAGGTGACAATTTACATTTTAAATGCCACCCTATTAGTCATGATCCTTAACTAGGTAAGTATTTCCCTCTGTGGTCTGTTCTCTTTGCTGCCTCTGGATATACTTGCTCTGAGAATTTATAACCCATCAGCCTTCTTGAATCAAATAATTACTCAGTTACTAGTTTACTAGTTTCCACCTCCTTGATTTTGCTAGCATAAAACCCCACCCTTCTTATTCTTATTCCTGAATATTCGGGAGCTATGTTCTTTTGAGGAATAGAGCACAGAAATTCTTCTGCAGAGATTTTTCCTAATCTTCCCAAGGAAAAGCCAGCTCTCCAACTTGGACCACATTCCTGCCTTATCAGTACTATCCCTTTGTTTTTACTTTATATGTGACTATAGTGTCTTCCTACAAACAGATCAGGCATCTTAGTAAGCTCTATCTAGAATCCTAAATAATAGCACAGACATGACCTGAATATTTAAAAAGAACCAACAAAATTGCCAAAGGTTTAAAAGCATAGGGCAGGCTCTATAACCTGAGCAGCCTCTAGACTCTGAGTTTCATGCTAGAAATATGATGTGGTCATGAAGTACAGTAGCAAACTGCAAATGTGGTATTATTTAGATGTTTAATATCTGCATTTGTGCTGTGTGCACACATACGTGTCTATGCGTATTTTCTAACCTCCTAATAAGAAGGCAATTTCTGTCTCTTTATAGTAGTTTTTGTTTGTAGAGGCTCTGCCTGAAACATGACATCTAAGATGACATTTCAGTGATAACAACCATCCCATATCTCAGGGTACAAGTTGTCTGCCGGCAATCCGCTAATATGGTCATATTAATATATCAATCTAAACATGTAATTTTAGAAGAGTATGTAGCCTCTAAAGATAATTGCCTACAAGGTTTTGCTCAATAGTGACTCATCTCAGCAGTTGACCTTTTTTCCTGGATTCAACCAAGAAACTGTGAGTAAGTTTGTTTTGCCACGTCCTAGAAAAACCCCAGATACCTGTCACTCAATCTGCTGTGAGCAGAAGCTATCAGATCACCTAAGAAACAGCGGCTTGTAGACTTCTGCTTTATGCAATGTTGACCTTGATTTGCACAACCCAAATAGAATGTGCCCCAACTCCTGAAGTCAAAGGCAATGCAGTAAACAAACCCTGTGCCAACAGGACACTGTTTCAACATCCTCTGGCATATAAAACATGTTTGGGCAAGGGCACACACATTATAAGCTGTAATTGGGGAGGGACAATTGGAGAAAACTGTGGCAACTATGTGATAGATCCATTAGCTTCACAGAGGCGGCCACAAAAAAGTTACTGTATGTCTGCAACGTGTCGAACTCCTGAAAAGTCATTGGAATAAACCACTAAAGCCTAAGTAATGTTCCAAAGGATCTGGAAATAAACCAGAAACAAATTGGCTGAGAAAATGATAGATAAAACACTCATGATATTTTAGTCCAATGATGATGATAGTTTTTAGCTTCATTTCTTCTGTAGTCCTGTACACTCATATAAAATTATACAACTTACGGGGCCGGAGCGATAGCCCAGCAGGTATGGCGTTGCCTTGCATTGCAAGGCCGCCCAGCTGTGCGGCCTGGGTCCGAATTCCCGGCATCCCATATGGTCCCCGAGCACTGCCAGGAGTGATTCCTGAGTGCAAAGCCAGGAGAAACCCCTGAGCACCGCGGGTGTGACCCAAAAAGCAAAAAAAAAAAAAAATTATCGCTTACCTGGCAATATCCAGAGCTGCCCTCCAAATTATACCAATAAACACTTACTATATGAGTGGTTCTTCACATCTTAAAAATATTTATCTATGCTCCACCACTATAATTTTGGATCAATTGACACTGATTGACCTTAATTCTTTTCCTTAAAATAAAGATCCAGAGATAACTGATATAAGATCATCAAAAGATACATGAAAAAATGTTCTGCATCACTTAGTCATTAGAGAAATTCACGTGAAAACAGCAATGACATATCACTTTCACTTCAGAGAGACTGACAGATATCACAAAGAACACAACAACCAGAGTTGGCATGGGCGTGTGTGTGTGGGGAGGGGGAAAGGAACAACCCCCCTCCCTCCCCACCACCACCACTATTCACTTCTAGTGAGAATATTGATGGACATGGAGAAGAAATCTGAGTGAAGCTTGCCAGATGGAGGAGACGGACACAGAATGATCATTCTCTACTGTAGGTTATAAGGAAATAGGGTAAGGGAGTGCCAAATTCTCAAAGGTATCAGCAATGGAGCACTGGTCTTCAATAGGAAATTTACCATGAGGCCCTTTATCAAAGATTAAACTGTCTTTGGGATTAAGATGGAATGATGGAGTCCTGGGGCAATAATGAAGAAAGTAGATATTCCAAGTGGAAAGTGGTATTTGAATGATTTATGTAATAAAACTTACTGTTGACATCAACGTAAACCACGGTGCCTAAAATAATGTTTAAGATATATGTATATATACATATATATATATATCTTATATGATATATCTTATATCATCATATACATATATGAACAGCTCCTGGTGATATACACTAGGGGCCCAAAAAGCAATGTATAAAAGCCACCTGGATAAAGAAACCACGGTACTTTTACACAATCAGGTAGTACAGTCATTATGAAGAAATGAACTCATAAACTTGACTTATACATGGATGTATAAGGATTATCATGCTGAGTGAAGTTAGTCAGAGAGGAGAAAGAAATGGAATGATCTAACTCATTTTGTGGAATATTAAAAAATAGCATGAGAATAATACTCAAAGGATTAGAAATAAATGCCAGGGGAAGTCCATGGTAGGGAAGCATGCAAAAAATTGTAGGGAGCTCAGTTAAGACAGAGAAGGGACCACTGTGACAATGATATGTAGAAGCTATCACTCTGGACTGAGAGCTGAAAGGAGGTAAAATGATTTACATGCTTCACTTCAGTAGCAGTATTACAAACTTTTGAAATGCCTAAAAAGGAGAGAACAAGGGCAAAAGTAAGAGCAAGAGTGAGTGAGAAAGAGGGAAAAGAGACGAAAAAATGTCATGAAATTAGAAATACAGTTCATAAACTCACCAGGCAACAAGATTCTACTTACTGAATCAATTTCTAGCAAGTGACTTAGTTTTAAACAGTGCACATGAACTTGCATCTGGACCGCACAAAGTAAATCTTCTGATTTGAGTGAGAATTTTTTATCCTGTTTGGCAACCAAGTGAATTGGCTACTTTATTTGCAGAGGTAATAATTGGTGTTCCATATCAGCACAATTTTATTGTATTCTTTTTTCAAAATAAGTAGAAACAAAATTATGAAATGCATAGCTCTTTAACTACTGTAACTAATATTTACTTAACGACAAATAAAATGTCACTTATCCACAGTATAATGAGGCAATGAAACAAAATAGTAACATTTCAGACAGTCAATATATAAGTGCCTATTATATGATTCATTGAATTTGAAATATTTTGAAATAAAGCCCTTCACTTTGAGACAGTGCATCTTTATGATATTTAGATCAGTGTGAAAAGAAAGCAAGATTTGTTTACAAGCATAATGGTATTAGGTGGGCTTATATTTTTCCCTGATCCATGGAAAGAATATCACATTCTAGAAAATTACTAAAATCATAAAAGAAACGAGTTAAGGGTCATGGCTCTATCTCATTGGGTTGGATCCCATGTATTTCCTGCAGGTACCCTAGGATCTATCTGTAAGGCTACATGGTCAATCAAAAAATTGAGAAGTGACTCTTGAACTTGAACCATGAGGTAGCCTCTTGCAACTAAGTGTGAGTTTAAAAAAAAAAACCTAAAAAAGTAAACTCCCCAAAAAATGAGTTGCTCATAAAGTAGTAGTAACCTTATTGTTTATTGTCAGTGTAAGATAAAATATATTTAAACATGCATATGAGAGGAAAATTTCTGAGTGCAGAGAGAGTATCCCTTGGACATTCTTGGTTGTGACCAGAAAGCAAAAAAAATTTAGTCCCAGTGTGACCTGGATGGACAATATGGGGGATAACTTTCTAATGCATCGAAAAAAAATTTGGGCCAGAAGATAGTATAGCAGGTAGGGTATTCTTATCCTCAGTCCCACAGGTCTTTAAGCCCTGCTGAGTGATTCTTGAGCATAATCAAGTGCTTAACCTCCGAATCTTCATGTGTTGCCCCTAAACAAAGTAAGTCATTCCTCAAAATTGCAAAAATGAACAAAAATGTCAATAATGATAATGCCAAATATCTTCTGGCTTGTTTGAGAGATTAGTGATAGGACTAGTGATTTCCAACCTGACTAGTGTATCTCAGGGCGCTTAGGCATTAACTCTTCAGGGACAGACTCCTGTGGTGGGCAACTGTGCGATTGGGTAGGTCGTGATTCTGCTGAGGTCCTGTGTTCTGGTTTAGGCCTTATTTAGTAACTGATTGCTTGCTTGATTGATTTTGAATGCGCCCTCCACTATTGTTTCCATTTGGTTTGACCCATGAAGAAATGTTTGATCCATGGATCAGGGCACAAATTGCTCTGTTTATTTACAAACTCCACTCCATCTCCCAGTGGTATGGCTCGCACCCAAGATTATCTTCCACAGCATTCCCAAGTGCAACTTGCTGCTCTAAAGATAACTAGAGCCCATCCAAATATTCTTCAGTTTGTCCTCTATCATTGGTGACGGAAAACACTTACCACAGTGTAGAACAGCAAAAGTTTTTACTCATTATCCATACCCCTAAATTTACCCAGCTCCAGCTTTTTTTTCTAAACCGTTCGCAGGTGAGTGACAGTGCCTTAGTATATATTGAATATTTCTTCGTAATCTATCAGTTTTCATTTTGAATATAGTTTTTAGGGGCTCGGTTTGGGAGTAATCTGAGTTGGATCTAATCTCTTAAAATAATTCAACTCCCTTGGCACCCATCCTAAGCCACTTGTTCTACCAAATAACATTTTCATTTCCTGTAAAACAAGAAGGATTTAGGTCAAATATTTTTTTCAAGACTTGTATAATTACTTTTCCATTTTAGGATATTTTATTGCTTAAATCATTTAAGATTTGATGAAATATATATGTATTTTAAGAGTAGAAATACTTGAGGCTGAGGAAATAGCTCAAAAATAATGTGTTTAGCTGCCATGCATAGGATCCCAAGTTCATTCCTGGAATTTATTCAATACACCAGGTACAGCTCTGGTTCCCCAGCACAAGTGAGTTTGATCATCAAAACCACCAGATAAGGTAGTGCAGAAGTGACCTCTGGCCTAAAATATCACTTGGGGCAGCCCAACCCCCAATCAAAACAAAAGCAGAAATCTGTATTGTTTTTTGTGAAATGGCTAATCGTTCCGATTGAATTTAATGGAGCTTGTCTGATTATCCAGAACAGCCTCTATCACTATTAATTATTGTCACAGAATATCAACCAGGATTCACTTCGTATATTCAAGTTCCAATTCTAATCTCTTCCCACCAATCCTAGCACTTTACTCCATAGTTCTTGAGGTTGCACCACAATTACCTTGATCACGTGTGTAAATCTCATTTATTATTTTAGAGACTTAAAGGAGTGGGTGACTAAAAGATTCTGAAATAAGATATCTTGAGTAGCCCATGAATGCACAGATATGCAGAAATCAGTTCTCAGAAAGAGAAATTAGGAGCTCTAAAACAATCTTGCTAGATTTGTGTTAGTGTTTCATTTTCAGCATACTTTAGTTACCAAAGGATTTTGACTCCATCACCACTCCACATAGCATTAGGGATGTTGAGAAATTCTGGTATCGCCACAAGGGAGGAACTGGATGGTTCTACTTTGAGAGAATACATGTACCCAGCTGTGCAGAGCTATCTTTGTTGCCTATTTCTTAGATTTATTTAGTATCATTGGGAGATGGAACAGAAAATAGAGTCTCAAGTTCTGGGAATTACATTAAAAACCAAGGCAACGCCATTTTATTATCCAGAGCTAAAAAGTAAAAACCAAGTAAGTACAATTGGTCAGATGAATAGTTCTAGTATTACTTGTGTTAACTATGCTTGGCAGGAATTGAGTACCTATCAGCAAGAATTGTTGTCTTTAATTTTAGTTGTCTTGACTGTCACTCTATAACTTCATGAGTGCGTTGATTGCTCCTGTTCCAATCCCCTCATCTGAAGAGGGGGAAAAATGGTTCATTTCACAAGTGGTTTTCAGGAGGAAGTAAATTCTCAAAGTGCAAAGAATATTGATTAACATTGTTTAGTTTGTTTTGTGGAGAACTTTTGTTTGGACGTGTTACTCTGGGCTGTCTGTAGAATTTTTCTTTCAGAGGAAAAGATGGAAAACACACACACACACACACATGCACCACACACACACACATGAGATCATATCATATTTGGAAACTTCCAATGTTTAGGACTTTATGGCCAAGTTTTAGTTTAACATATGACTGATCAGAATTTAGGTATATACTATGCTATAAAATCTTTGACATTTTGTCTTTTCTTTAAATCTCCATGTCCTGTTTTGTGTATTGCTACAACTTCTCAGGCCTCTCAAAGAGGTGAGAAAACCATTCTCAAAGATAAACTCTTTTTCTTTTGAAACTAAAGATATAAGGTAGGTACCTTACCTTATGGGCAGAATATGGGCAGTTTGGGGGGTTTGATCCCAGACCCATATGATCCCCTGGCCCGAGTGATCCCTGAGTGCAGAGCCAGGAGTGCAAGTACTGAGAATTGTCGAAGTGTGGTCCCCAAACCAAAGAAAGAAACATTTCTAAGTTTCATTAAAACAATTTAATAGAAGATTGAACAATCATTTCAGAGTCCAAAAATCCTAGGAATATATATATATATATACAGATATATATATAAAATATATGCAGAGAGTAAGAGGAAAGTTGTTGCTTTGACATAGGTAGAAGTTTTAAAAATTTTATTATACCACTGTGAGACATTTAATTGCAAAAGTAAAAGTTCAATAATTGGTTCTTGGTAATACAGTATTCCAGCACCCATCCCTCCACCAGTGCCCCATTTCCCATCACCAAGTACCCCACCCTCCACACCCACCCCAGTTGCTGCCTCAATAGCAGGTTAGCTCAAGTTTCCTCTCCTTCTCTCATAGAAATTTTTTCTGGAAGGGGCTACTTTAAGCCAGTGTGGTTTCAAAGACTTAAACTAAAGTTAAAAATACCCTCCTATAGTAGGATCACATTGACTGTACTGAGCAATGCCCTGATGCCAAAATAAAAGTTCACCAACATGCCACAAGAAAATAATTATTTGGCTTCAAAGAGCTGAATGAACTCTGCACATTTAACTAATGGAAATAGAACCAATGTATTTCCAGACATAAATTCAAATTCTAACATAGACTGTATTCTAATGTATTTAGTATATATATATATATATGTATGTACATAATATATATACACCATTTATTCATTCAACTTGTGCCTATCTTATTGGGACAATATCAGAATTTGAATGATATATTTTTTCCTGTGTAGATTGTACAGTAGAAATCATACGTGGGAGATTTACATATGGACTTTTTATACATATATAATGTATTCCAGACACTGTATGTATATATAGTCATATTTGTGTATTAATTAAAAAATCTCATCTGCGCAATTTTACATTGAGGTGTATATCATACTAAGTAATAATAAGAAAATTTAGACAATTGATGCCAACTGATTTCTAATGATTCTCAGTTTAACTTAATACGATAGTTTGGGGTACCTATTAATTAAACTAAATTTTACAGAGTTAGGAACATTTGAAATTTTGCTCCATATATTTGCTTTCAGCTAAATCTTATTCCAATTCCTCAACTAAAAGAACAAACAAACAAAGCTTAAACTATATTTGGCTCTCGGAAGGGGTTTGATTTTTGGGGTTGAAGTTTTACAGTAAAATTTCACTGAACTAAGTTGCAAAGGCTGTAACTACAGTTTCTGGGTGCTCCATGCCCCACATTGGACTGCACTCTGGGTTGCTCCTTGCTCTCTACTTTGGGGTTGCTCCTGGTTTGGTCCAAAAGGTGCTTGGGGATTAGACCTAGGCCTCCTGCATTCAAAGCACATGCTCTCACCATGGAATTTTTTTCTCTGGGACTCCAGACACTCTTGTGGGCTCTTACTGGTTTCATTACTATAAAACACTATTCCATTGACTAAAATGCTCTTGATGAAGGATTTTTATATTTAAGATATAAACTCAGGGGCCTTAGCTCCAAAGAAAGTTCTGTTAATAACTTTGTTAAAAGTCCCTTCACCACTCACATAAATTCTTTACTGAAACTATTTATCAAAATGTTTGGTTTCATTGCTTCAAAAATTTTGTAGAGAGCTAATGATGAATAAGGCAAGACACCAAGGTACATGCTATAAAGTCCATCAAGTTTATAAAGTCAGCAGACAGACCATCAATTTTAATCTGAAAAGCACAGGGCAATAAAACATCTCCCAAGTCTTGTATTAGCAGAATGAAATTTCTCAATCTTTACCTTGACTTTCTTTCTTAAATACAGCAAGACAAATCTATAAGCTTCAAAGAAGTATGGTGTGGAAACAGGGCCGCTCCCTGCTGTTACATTTTTCCAAAGTCTCAATTGTAAAATATGATAATAAGTTATTAATCAATTTT
>JAJIBD010033417.1:0-14276 GCA_021461705.1 Cryptotis parvus | reverse complement strand
CATCCACTCGATGGTGGAATGCCGCCTGGTGCCAGCCTCGTGGAAACAAAATGGACATTCCTCCAAAGACTAGAAATTGAACTCCCATTTGACCCAGCTTTTCATACCACTCCTGCAATTATACTCTTGGGAAGCCAAAAATATGCTAAGTGGAAACACCATCCTACTTTTATGTTCATAGCAGCTATTATTCAAGCAATAGCCAGGGAATCTGGAAACAACCTGAGTGTCTCCAAAATAGATGACTGTGGATAAAGAAGCTTTGGTACATCTACATAATGGAATACTATGCAGCTGTTAGGAAAATGAAGCTTCTCATAAAATTTGGCTTTGGCAATATTGATGGACATGGAGAAGATTATGCTGAGTGTGAAATTAGTCAGAAGGAGAGAGACAGATGTACAGAATGACTGCATTTATTTGCATGACATAAATATATATGTACTATTAGGATGCCCATATCCAAGGTCAAGTGAAACATGACTTATCAGGAGTGTCTTGTCAAAGGTGGAAATTTTTGCAAACATGTGGGAGTTAGAGGCTGGGTAGGACAGAGAATGGAAAACTGTGCTAACAATTGTCGAGGGGTACTAGTGCCAACCTAGAACTGAGCATTAAATACAAGCAAAAGGATACACATGACAACCCTTTAATGTAGTTCTGTAGTCCATGGTCTGGAGTGGAAGGAAGGAGAGAGAGAGAGAAAGTGGAAAAGAAATTGGGGAACCTGCCATAGAGGTGGGCTGGGGGAGGGAGGGAACCGGGACTTTGGTGGTGGGAGATGGGCACTGGTGGAGGGATGGGTGCTGGAACACTGTATGACCAAAAAACCCAGGTATGAACTTTTTAATTTGTGTGTGTCTTTGTGATTGTGTATCTCACAGTGGTATAATAAAATACTAAAAAAAGAGAAATGTCTTTTTTTTCTAACTTCAAATTGATGTTTTTGCTTTCCATCAACATTTGAATATCTGTATATTATATTTTCTATAAACTTACTTTTAACTATCTATATTGTTATATCTGGAATAATTTTCTTTTTGGACACCATATGATTTATCATTTTCATTAATCTGGTCTACCAATCTATTTTCAATTGATTCATTTACAACATTATTGTGTGAGGAAAAATATTGATATATGATAGATTCAGCATGTGATATTTTATGATATTTGTGTTTACTTTTCTGTTTTATTATTTTTGCTCTATTTCTGGGTTATATGAACATTTCACATATATATGTATATAATAGTTGAGAGTGGTTTTGTGTATTTTCTTTAGAAATTGCTCTAAGTATTATACTATTTGATATGCACTCTAAATTTCTTATATTCAATATGGACATGATACCAGCCTCAAATGAAGTGTAGAATATCACCACCCTTTCTATTGCTACATCTTCTCCTGTTTAGGACTGCTTCACCTTTAATTTGTTTTTTCTCTTAATTTGCTGCATCTACAACAGCAAAAGACAGTAATCTGTTTGCTTCTCGTCATCAAATCACCAAACATGTATCACAGAAGGAAAAGGAAAGTTGAATGGATTTGCCCATGTCTTTACATGGTTTCTTTCTTTCTCTTGGGTTTCAAGATACTTCAAAAATTTGATGTTATTTGTAGGATCTCACTTATAGCTTATAATTTAGATAGCTTTGTTTTCTTTACCTTGGTTTTTGACTTTGTTTTTGATACCAATAAAGCTAGGGAAATGGGGATTATGCCAATTCATCACTGCCAGGTGAGGCTTCGAAAATTGAAACTTACCAATCGGACTTTGCTTATGGTTTTGGAGCCAGGTGGAACTGATGCAGGCAGGAAAATAGAGGGTCCTGGTACTGCAGGTCGGGAAACAAAGCCTGAAACCTAAACCAGCCAAAGCTTGAGGTCTTTGACACAGAAAAAGCTCAGCGGCCAGGAAAAACTATTGAGATGCAGATGGATGTAGGGAAGGGAGAGGTGGCTGCTGGGAGAAGCCCCAGTTCTTCTACAAAGCACTTTGAAAGGCTATCAAAAGAAGACCCGGAACTGCTCCCAGCGCTCCCCCTCGGCAACCCCTCTAGCACTGACAGTTAAGGAACTGGTATAAGAAACCACCTCTGCATGACAAGGCACCCTTCTGCCTTCTGAACTCGTCTGTCTGTAGTGCTGACCTTGGGCTCTCTCCTTTCTGAGAAGCCTCGTGACCTCCCTTTGTAACACATCATCATCAACCTCTCTCTCCTCCCCTCCCTTTACTTCCTCAATAAAATTGTTTTACTTCACTATTTGTTTTTATCCTAACATAAAAGAAAACCTTACTCTGTGGTGAAAAGACACAGATTTCCCCAGAAAAAAAGACTAGGTAACATTTAGCTTGGCTTGGCTTTCCTGAAAAGAAAGCAATTTGACTTCAGCCTGAGTCCATGGCTCCTGGAGGAATCGGGTGTCAGGGATAAATTCCCCGAGTGAGTAGAACAAGTGTCAGGCACAATGCTGCCTCCCTGGGCGGCAGAACCCTGAGCCATCCAGCAGTGGGGGAGCATATCACAGACTTTAGTTAGTCTTTTTTTTTTTTTTTTTTTTGCCTTTTTGGGTCACACCCAGCAATGTTCAGGGGCTACTCCCCTGGCTCTGCACTCAGGAATTACTCCTGGCGGTGCTCAGGAGACCATATGGGATGTCGGGATTGAACCCAGGCCAGCACAGGCCAGCACAGGCCGGCACATACGGCAAACGCCCTAGACTCTGGGCTATTGCTCCGGGCCCCAAGTACTTCCCCAGAGACAGGCAGGCAGGGAGAGAAATGATACCGTTCCTTCTCTGAGGCTATCACTCTCTCTTAGCCATTTCACATAAGCCAGCTAGGAATCTACTTCTGGGCAGGTGAGGATTTGAATCTACCACCTGCAACAGAACCCAATAGTTTCTCTGACTTTCATCTTCTATAAAATGGTTATGGTTTAAAAGTTTTCTTGCTGCTTGGACATCACATTTCTGGTCCTTTAGCTAGCAAAGTAACCTTGATGAGTATTTCTTGTGCATGTATTCACTGAAGTTTCAAATTGCTGGTTTCTTTCGCTCCAAGTCTAGGGATATAGGAGTACAAAACAAGGTCAGGACTTATCTATTTTTTTTTTAATTTCGTGGCCAACAGATCTCTTTTCTTTCTTTCAAGTAGCATCTTCTTACTTTTTGTCTTATGCATAGCACACTAGAATATTTTTGTACTTAGCAAGAGAAATTTTAAAAATACAACTTTTCCACTTACGACTCTCATCTTTTCTAAACAAGACATTAATGAGTAATAATATTGAAAAGAAGCAGCCTCAGTTTCCCCTTGCCAACCAGAGAGGGGAGCCCAGTTTCCCTTGCCAGCATCATCCCCCCCAGCCCCTCGTCAACCTACCACACCTCATCCTAAGGCTCTGCCATTAATATTCCTGGAGTTCCCAGGACCATTTTATTCTGTCCCCTGAACTAAGAACCACAAGATAAGATAATGAACAATCCCTAAGGCAGATGGCAAGAAAGACCATCTCAAAACAGCCAGACCACCCTAAAATATTCCCTGTATTCTCTGTAATACTTGATTGATACAATGCAGAAATCTTTTTCCCCTTTTTTTTTTTAGTATTTTATTATGCCACCGTGAGACACACAATTACAGAGATATACAATTAAAAAGTTCATATTTGGTTTTTGGTCGCCAGTGTTTCCAGCACCCATCCCTCCACCAGTGCCCATCTCCCACCACCAACGACCCCGGTTCCCTCCCAGCCCGCCTCCATGGCAGGTCTCTTATGTCTTTCCCTTTCTCTGTCTTCCTTCCCTTCCAGACTATGGATTACAGAACATATATTAAAGGGTTGCCATGTGTATCTTATGCCTAATGCAGAAGATCTTTAAAGGCTAACACTAAACTTACTTTTGGGGAGTAAGTTTAGGAAAGGAAAGAAGCTCCCCTTGCTGGGAAGAATTTGAGTATAGGACTAAGTTCTTCCCAGCAAGGGGAAGTTCCTTTCCTTTCTCTCTACTTTCCAATAAGCTTTTCTACTTTTCCACTCCGAGTCTGAGCAACTTTTATTATTCAATACTTCATGATAAAATAGTGAAGAACCTGGGAATCGTGAATGAACAGAGAGACCTGCTGACGCCGAATCAGCCTCACTGCATCAGTATCAAATTGGAGTTTATTCTGTAAAGATACACACAGTTTTGAATGTTCAACCCACAGATTTTCACAGTCTTAGACCTAGCTCCATCTACAGGTATGGGTACCTGATAAACACTTTCACTTGGATGGTCCCTTACCAACTGAAAGTTGTTAAACGGCCAAAAAATCTAAATGTAAATGGATTATCCCCTATTTTTTGTTCCTATCAAATTATCTTCCAGAAATCTTCATTTCTGCTTTCAGGGCCACTTAATCTATTCCTAGCTTCAAGGCTTCAACAGCTCAGAGCTGCATATCTGGTGATCACTTGATCACTTGAATCCCGTTATTCATCGATTTGCTCGAGCGGGGAGCCAGTAACATTTCCTCGTTGGACCCTATCATCACGTGCCAATGTAGCCCATGGCATCTGGTTGATTCAGGAATATGAAGAGCCTCAAACCATTCCTTCAGGGTCTTCACAAGGAAGTCTGACCATCTTGTAGGTGGGCGGCCACGTGATCTTTTGACATCCCGTGGGATCCAGTCGGTAATGGCTCTAGTCCAGCGGTTGTCTCCAAATCGCATTACATGTCCAGCCCATCTGATTTTCGGTGCCGCCTTGGCAAACGAGAGACAGCATCCCTGATTCTGGAATAGTGACGAAGGTCAGAACTCCAGATTCCCTTCTCTCACTTGAGTAGGTGCGATATTCCAAGCCTCTCTTTCGAGTTCCTCTCTGGGAGACCGAATAGCATTCTCATCCTGCTTTCTTAGAGGCCCAGGTCTCTGAGGGTATGTTAATGCAGGGAGAACGGTGGAGTCAAAGAAATGTGCCGAGCCAGAGGTTCTTTTGTCCTTTAGCTATTTCTTCGATGCCTTTGAAGGCATTCCATGCCCTCTCTTCCTCCTGACAGCTCAGGTTTTAGGTGGTTCATCATGTTGATTTCTCAATCTAGGTACACATAACTGCTGCATTCAGAGATGTTTGTTCCATTGAGAGTGAATGGTAATGATTCACTACTACCAGCTATGCATCCAATCTCTTTGTTCTTCATCACACTTAGGTGACAATTTACATTTAAATTGTACCCCTACCAGTCATGATCCCTTAACTAGGTAGTATTTCCCTCTGTGGTCTGTTCTCTTTGCGCCTCTGGATATACTTTGCTCTGAGAATTTATAACCCATCAGCCTTCTTGAATCAAATAATTACTCAGTTACTAGTTTACTAGTTTCCACCTCCTTGATTTTGTTAGTATAAACCCCACCCTTTTCTTATTCTTATTCCTGAATATTCGGAGCTATGTTCTTTTGAGGAATAGAGCACAGAAATTCTTCTGCAGAGATTTTCCTAATCTTCCCAAGGAAAATGCCAGCTCTCCAACTTGGACCACATTCCTGCCTTATCAGTACTATCCCCTTTGTTTTTTTTCTTTATATGTGACTATAGTGTCTTCCTACAAACAGATCAGGCATCTTTGTAAGCTCTATCTAGAATCCTACACGCAATAGCACAGACATGACCTGAATATTTAAAAGAACCAACAAAATTGCCAAAGGTTTAAAAGCATAGGGCAGGCTCTATAACCTGAGCAGCCTCTGAATTGAGTTTCAGCTGGAAATATGATGTGGTCATGAAGTACAGTAGCAAACTGCAAATGTGGTATTATTTAGATGTTTACTATCTGCATTTGTGCTGTGGGCACACATACGTTGTCTATGCGTGATTTTCTAACCTCCTAATAAGAAGGCAATTTCTGTCTCTTTATAGTAGTTTTAGTTTGTAGAGGCTCTGCCTGAAACATGACATCTAAGATGACATTTCAGTGATAACAACCATCCTATATCTCAGGTACAAGTTGTCTGGCGGGCAATCACAATATGGTCATATTAATATATCAATCTAAACATGTAATTTTAGAAGAGTATGTAGCCTCTAAAAAGATAATTGCCTACAAGGTTTTAGCTCAATAGTGACTCATCTCCAGCAGTTGACTTTTTTTCCTGGATTCAACCAAGAAACTGTGAGTAAGTTTGTTTTGCCACGTCCTAGAAAAACCCCAGATACCTGTCACCAATCTGCTGTGAGCAAAGCTATCAGATCACCTAAGAAACAGCGGCTTGTAGACTTCTGCTTTATGCAATGTTGACTTGGATTTGCACAACCCAAATAGAATGTGCCCCAACTCCTGAAGTCAGGCATGTAGTAAACAAACCCCGCCAACAGGACACTGGTTTCAACATCCTCTGGCGTATAAAACATGTTTGGGCAAGGGCACACACATTATAAGCTGTAATTGGGGAGGGACAATTGAGAAAACTGTGGCAAACTATGTGATAGATCCATTAGCTTCACAGAGGCGGCCACAAAAGTTACTATATGTCTGCAACGCGTCGAACTCCTGAGAGGTCATTGGAATAAACCACTAAAGCCTGAGTATTGTTCCAAAGGATTTGGAAATAAACCAGAAACAAATTGGCTGAGAAAATGATAGATAAAACACTCATGATGTTTTAGTCCAATGATGATGATGTTTTTAGCTTATTTCTTCTGTAGTCCTGGACACTCATATAAAATTATCGCTACCGGGCCGGAGCGATAGCCCAGCGGGTGCGGCGCTTGTTTTGCACGCCGGGCCGCCTGGGCCGCCTGGGTCCGATCTCCCCGGTATCCCATATGGTCCCTCGAGCACTGCCAGGAGTGATTCCTGAGTGCAAAGCCAGGAGAAACCCTTGAGCACCGCTCGGTGTGACCCAAAAAAGAAAAAAAAAAAAAAATTATCGCTTACCTGGCAATATCCAGAGCTGCCCTCCAAATTATACCAATAAACACTTACTATATGAGTGGTTCTTCACATCTTAAGAATATTTATCTATGCTCTACCACTATAATTTTGGATCAATTGACACTGATTGACCTTAATTCTTTTCCCTTAAAATAAAGATCAGAGATAACTGATATAAGATCATCAAAAGATACATGAAAAAAATGTTCTGCATCACTTAGTCATTAGAGAAATTCACGTGGAAACAGCAATGACATATCACTTCACATCAGTGAGACTGGCAGATATCACAAAGAACACAACAACCAGAGTTGGTATGGGCGTGTGTGTGTGGGGGGGGAAAGTGGAACGGAACCCCCTCCCTCCTCACACCACTCACCACTTTCACCGTTAGTGAGAATATTGATGGACATGGAGAAGAAATCTGAGTGAAGCTTGCCAGATGGAGAGAGACGGACACAGAATGATCATTCTCTTCTGTAAGCTATAAGGAAATAGAGTAAGGGGGAGTGCCAAATTCTCAAAGGCCCCAGCAATGGAGCACTCCGGGTCTTCAATAAGGAAATGTACCATGAGGCCCTTTATCAAAGATTAAACTGTCTTTGGGATTAAGATGGAGATGATGGAGTCCTGGGGCACAATGAAGAGAAGTAGATATTCCAGTGGAAAGTGGTATTTTGAATGATTTATGTAATAAAACTTACTGCTGACAGCAACAAACCACGGTGCCTAGGATAATCGGGGTTTTATAGATATATAGTATATATACATATATATATATATATCTTATATGATATATCTTATATCATCATATACATATATGAACAGCTCCTGGTGATATACACTAGGGGCCCAAAACAATTGTATAAAAGCCACCTGGATAAAGAACCACGGTACTTTTACACAATCAGGTAGCAGTCATTATGAAGAAATGAACTCATAAACTTGACTTGTACATGGATGTATATGAGATTATCATGCTGAGTGAAGCTATTCAGAGGGAGAGGGAAAGAAATGGAATGATCTAACCCATTTGTGGAATATTAAAAAAATAGCATGAGAATAATACTCAAAGAATTAGAAATAAATGCCAGGGGAAGTCCATGGTAGGAAGCATGCAACAAATTGTGAGGGAGCTGAGGTAAGACAGAGAAGGGACCACTGTGACAATGATATGTAGAAGCTACTCTGGACTGAGAGCTGAAAGGAGGTAAAATAATTTACATGCTTCACTTCAGTAGCGGTATTGCAAAACTCGAAATGCCTAAAAGGAAAGAACAAGGGCAAAGAGTAAGAGCAAGAGTGAGTGAGAAAGAGGGAAAGAGACTAAAAATGTCATGAAATTAGGAAATACAGTTCATAAACTTACCAGGCAACAAGATTCTACTTACTGAATCAATTTAGCAAGTGACTTAGTTTTTAAAAAGTGCACATGAATCTTGCATTGGACCACGCAAAGTAAATCTTCTGATTTGAGTGAGAATATTTTTTATCCTGTTTGGCAACCAAGTGAATTGGCTATACTTTATTTGCAGAGGTAATAATTGGTGTTCCCATATCAGCACAATTTTATTGTATTCTTTTTCAAAAATAAGTAGAAACAAAATTATGAAATAGGGCTCTTTAACTACTGTAACTATATTTACTAACGACAAATAAAATGTCACTTATCCACAGTAGTAATGAGGCAATGAACAAAAATAGTAACATTTCTAAACAGTCAATATATAAGTGCCTATTATATGATTCATTGAATTTGAAATATTTTGAAATAAAGCCTTCACTTTGAGACAGTGCATCTTTATGATATTTAGATCAGTGTGAAGAGAAAGCAAGATTTGTTTACACAGCCATAATGGTATTAGGTGGGCTTATTTTTTTCCTGATCCATGGAAAGAATATCACATTCTAGAAAATTACTAAAATCATAAAAGAAACAGTGTAGGGGTCATGGCTCTATCTCATTGGGCTTTGATCCCGTAGCTTCCCGTAGGTACCTAGTGATCTATCTGTAAGGCTACATGGTCAATCCAAAAATTGTAGCGTGACTCTTGAACGTTGAGCAAGTGAGTAGCCTCTATCAAACTACAGTGTGAGTTTAAAAAAAAACCTAAAAAAGCAAAACTCCCCAAAAATGTTGTTGCCCATAGTAGTAGTAACCTTATTGTTTATTGTCAAAGATAAAATATATTTAAACATGCATGTGAGGAGTAATTTCTGAGTGCAGAGCCAGGAGTATCCCTTGGACATTGTTGGGTGTGACCCAGAAAGCAAAAAACAATTAGTCCCAGTGTGACCTGGATGGACAATATAAAGGATAACTTTCTAACGCATCACAAAAAAATTGGGGTCAGAGAGATAGTATAGCAGGTAGGGTACCACCTTATCCTCAGCATCCCCACAGGTCTTTAAGTCCTGCTGGGAGTAGATTCTTGAGCATAATCAAGTGTAACCTCCGGAGCATCATGTGTTGCCCCCTAAACAAAAGTAAAGCTTATTCCTCAAAAAAAATTACAAAAAAATGAACAAAAGTATCAAATAAGATAATGCCAACTCTTCTGGCTTGTTTGAGAATTGGTGATAGGACTAGTGATTTCAAACTGACCGTGTATCTCAGGCTTACTTAGGCATTAACTCTTCAGGGACAGACGTGTGATGGGCTAAACTGTGTGATTGGTAAGTCGAGACTCTGCTGAGAGTCCTTGTGTTCTGGTTTGGCCTTATTTAGTAACTGGATTGCTTCGTTTGATTGATTTGAATGCTCCTCTACTATTGCTTCCAATATTATTTGACCCATGGAAGAAATGTTTTGATCCATGGATCAGGGGTACAAATTGCTCTGCTTATTACAAACTTTTCACTCCATCTCCCAATGGTATGGTTGCACTCAAGATTATCTTTCACAGCATTCCCTAAGTGCAACTCCTGTTGCTCTAAAGATAACCCGAGCCCATCCAAATATTCTTCAAGTTTGTCCTCTATCATTGAGTGACGGAACACCATTACAGAACAAGTAAAGTCTTTGATTCATTATCCATACTAATTTTACCCAGCTCCAGCTTTTTTTTTTCTAACTCGCTCGCAGGTGAGCGACTCGTGCTTGTAGTGTATATGAATATTTCTTCGTGAATCTATCAGTTTTCATTTTTAATTATAGTTTTTAGCTTGGTTTGGGAGTAATCAGTTGGGATCTAATCCTTAAAATAATTCACACTCCTGGACACCATCCTAAGCCCTTGTTCTAACCAACATTTTCTATTTCTGTAAAACAAGAAGATTTGGGTAAATATTTTTTTCAAGACTTGTATAATTACTTTTCCATTTTAGATATTTTATTGCTTTCTTAAATAATTTAAGATGATGTAAAATATATGTATTTTAAGAGTAGAAATACTTGGAGGCTGAGGAAATAGCTCCTCAAAAACTAATGTGTTTAGCTGGCGGCTATAGTATCCCAAGTTCATTCCCCCTGAATTTATTCAATACACCAGGTACAGCTCTGGGTTCCCCAGTACAATGAGTTTGATCATCAAAACCACCAGAGGCCAAGTGTGGTGCAAAGTGATCTCTGGCCCAAAAATAATCACTCAGTTAGCTCAACTTCTCAAAACAAAAGCAGAAATTCGTATTGTTTTTTTGTGAAATGGCTAATCGCTCAGATTGAATTTACCGGGCTTGTCTGATTATCCAGAACAGCCTCTATCACTATTAATTATTGTCACCAGAATATCAACCAGGATTCGCTTCGATATTTCTGCCTAATTCTAATCCCTTCCCACCACTCTACATAATTTACTCCACAGTTCTTGAGATTGCACCCATTACCTTGATACGACTGTGTAAATCTTCATTTATTATTTTAGAGACTTAAAGGGAGTGAGACTAAAAAGATTCTGAAATAAAGATATCTTAGAGTAGCCCATGAATGCACAGATATGCAGAAATCAAGTTCTCAGAAAGAGAAATTAGGCTCTAAACAATCTTGGTAGATTTGTGTTAGTGTTTCATTTTTGTGCATACTTTCGTTACCAAAGGATATTGGACCTCATCACACTCATCATAAAGCATTAAGGATGTGAGAAATTCCTGGTATCACACAAGGGAGGAACTGGATGGTTCTACTTTGAGAGAAATACATGAAACCCATTGTGCAGAGCTATCTTTGTTGCCTATTTCTTAGATTTATTTAGTATCATTGAGATGAACAGAAAATAGAGTCTCAAGTTCTGTGAATTACATTAAAAACCAAGGCAACCATTTTATTATCCACAAGCAAAAGTAAAAACCAAGTGAGTACCAATTGGCGATGAATGGTTCTAGTATTACTTGTGTTAGCTATGCTTGGCAGAATTGAATACCTATCAGCAAGAATTGTTGTCTTTAATTTTAGCTGTCTTGACTGGTCACTCTATAACCATGAGTGCTTGATTTCTGTCTAATCCCTCATCTGAAGAGGAGGAAAAAAATGGTTCATTTCACAAGGGCGGTTTTCATGGAGGAAGTGCAAATTCTCAAAGTGCAAAGAGTGACTGATTAATAGTGTTTAGTTTGTTTGTGGGAGAACTTGTTTGACTTGTTACTCTGGCTGTCTAGTAGAATTTTCTTTTTCAGAGAAAAGATGGGAAATTCCACACACACACACACACGCACACACACACATATGAGATCATATCATATTTGGAAACTTCCAATGTTGTGACTTTATGGCCAAGTTGTAGTTTAACATATGAATGATCAGAATTTGGGGTATATACTATGCTATAAAATCTTTGACATTTTGTCTTTTCTTTAAATTCCATGTCCTGTTTGTGTTATTGTTATAACTTCTCGGGCCTCTCTCAAAGAGGTGAGAAAACCATTCAAAGATAAACTCTTTTTCTTTTTGAAACCAAAGATAGGGGGTAAGCACCTTACCTTTAAGAGGTACACGTGGCAAAGTGGGGTTTTGATCCCAGACCCATATGATCCGCTGACTTGAGTGATCCTCCCTGAGTGCAGAGCCATGAGTAAGTACTGAGAATTCTCAAGTGTGGTCCCTAAACTAAAGAAAGAAACATTTCTGTTTCATTAAAACAATTTACCGCAGAAGATTGAACAATCATTTCAGAGTCCAAAAAAATCCTAGACATATATATATATATATATGCAGATATATATAGACTATATATGCAAAGAGAGAGTGAAAGTTGTGCTTTGACATAGGAAGTTTTTTAAAAATTTTTATTATACCACTGTGAGACATTTACATGGGCTAAAGGTGGTCACAATTGGTTCAAGGTAATACAGTATTCCAGCACCCATCCCCTCCGGTACTAGTCTCCCATTTCCATCACCAATGTACCCCCCACCTCCCCACTCCACCCCACAAGCTCCTCAATAGCAGGTAGACTCGTTTCCTCTCCTTCTCTCATAGAAATTTTTATTTGTAAGGGGCGACTTTAAGCAGAGTGGTTTCTTCTTCAAAGACTTAAACTAAAAGTTAAAAATACCTCCCCAAGACTAGTGGGATCACATTGACTGTACTGAGCAATGCCCTGATGCCAAAATAGTTCACCAACATGCCACAAGATAATAATTATTTGGCTTCCAAAGAGCTGAATGAACTCTACATTTAACTACTGGAAATAGAACCTAATGTATTTCCCCACATGACATAAATTCACCTTAACATAGACTGTATTCTAATGTATTTATATATATATATATATATATGTTCAGTACATAATATATATACACCATTTATCCATTCAACTGTGCCTATCCTTATGGGACAATATCAGAATTTGTATATATATTTTCCTGTGTAGATTGTACAGTAGAAATCATGTAAATTTGGGAGATTTATATATGTACTTTCTTTATACCATATGTTATTCCTGTATTAATTGTATGTATATATAGTCATATATTTGTATTAATTAAAAATCTCATCATGGCAATTACATTAGGGTATATCATACTGTGTAATAATAAGATCATTTAGGACAATTGATGGTACAACTGATTTCGAATGCTTCTCATTTTAACTTAATGATAGTTTGGGTACCTATAATTAAACTAAATTTGCAGATTTGGGAACATTTGAAATTTGCCTCATATTTTTAACTCTCAGCTAATCTTATTCACCCCCTCCCCACTAAAAAGAACAAACAAACAAAGCTTAAACTATATTTGGCTCAATCCAGGAAGGGCTTAATTTTTGGGGGGTTGAAGTTTTACAGGTGCAAATTTCACTGAACTATGTTGCAAAGGGTCGTAACTGCAGACACGGGTGCTCCAGCGCCACATTGGTCTGTACCTGGGTTGCTCCCTTGCTCTCTACTTTGGGTTGCTCCTGGTTTGGTCAAGGGGGTGCTTGGGATTAGACCTGGGCCTCCTGCATTCAAAGCACATGCTCCTTTCCATGGAATTTTTTTCTCTTGGGACTCCCAAACACTCTTGTGCCTCTTACTGGTTTCATTACTATAAAACACTATTCCATGGACTAAAATGCTCTTGATGAAGGATTTTTATATACAAAGAGATAAACCCTCAGGGCCTTAGCTCAAAGAAAGTTCTGTTGATAACTTTGTTAAAAGTCACTTCACCACTCACACTAAAATTCTTTTACCTGAAACTATTTATCAAATTGTGTGGTTTCAATGTTTCAAAAATTTTGTAGGAGCTACCGATAGAATAAGGCAAGACACTAAGGTACATGCTATAAAGTCCATCAAGTTTCATAAAGTCAGTGGAGACAGACCATCAATTTTAATCTGAAAAGCACAGGGCAATAAAAAACATCTCCCAAGTCTTGTATTGGTAAATTGAATTTCTTAATCTTTTATCTTGACTTTCTTTTCTAAAATTGCAAAAGACAAATCTATAAGCTAAAAAGAAGTATGGCAAAGATAGAGGGCCTCCGTGTTGTTACAGCATATCTCCAAAGTCTCAATTGTAAAATATGATGATCAGTTAGTAATCCCTTTGCTTGTTTTAGCCGGGTAGCAATTCTCGGTGGAGTTAGCTCAGACCCTTTAGGGAACACCCTTCAGAATCTCCCAAGTGAAGTTTGCAATATACAGCTGATAGCAGTGCTTCGTGGGTTTCCTTCTTGGCCAACTAAAAATTCTCCCTCTGGCTTGGGAGAGAAGTCCTTAGTGGGTGACGCTCCAACAGTGATTTATTATAAGCTGAGTTAATTCTCCTTCAATTTAAAGGTCTTGCATACGACATAATCACTTTCTTCCCCCCCCCACAGAGGAACTTGCTTACTCCATGATTCTCGAGACAGCTTCATCTGGACACTGGGCATGGTAAGATTTCAACTGTTTTCGTTGGAAACCTTTGTTGTGGGAATGGGGCATGGAGCGTA
>JAJIBD010033416.1:0-33257 GCA_021461705.1 Cryptotis parvus | reverse complement strand
TGAGTGTAATATAACTACAGCTGGAGAAAGTTCATATATGAATATTTTCTTGGTTAAATCAAGGACAGAAGAGCATTCTCACATTCGTGGAGAAAAGGAAAATGGTACAACCTACCAAAAAAGGAATTTGGCATTAGTTAGCAAAATTGCAAAAATTCTAATCTTTGTTGCAATTTCTCTTCTATACTGCTGTCATAAAGAAACTATTAAAATAACTAAAAATGCATATAAGGGTCAACTAGAACAGATAATAATAATAAAAAAATTTGGGCCAGGCGATAGTACAGAGGTTAGGGTAATTGCCTTACATGAAGCCAAGTTGGGTTCAATCCCTAGTATTCCATGTGGTGACTCTAGCACTGCCAAGAGATCCTTAGTCCACATCCAAGAGTAACCCCGTGTGCATTGCCAAGGGTGGCTCCAAACAAAACATCTAATTATATAGAACCTCTATCCATTCAATCTTCTAAATAGAACTACCATCTAATAAAACATATAAGAACATTACTATCTTAAGTAACACAAGATAGGTGCTTTGAGATTTTGAAAATCTTACCAAACAATCCTATTATTTGAACAATTGAATTTCAAATAAATAAATGGGTACTAGATAAAAATTAAATAACTGCATAAACCAATTTTTGATGCATTAACCTTTTTGAATCCCAATTCAAATAACTTAACTGAATAATTTTAGGCAGTTAATTGAGAACATTCAATTTTATAGTAGTAAGAAATTACGTTTTGTGTGTGGGTTACCATATCGTTGATAATTTCATTAATAATTTTCACCTTCATATAGTATAATAGTGTATTTGCTTTAAAATAGAACTGGGAACAGGGAAACTAAAAGGAGTATGGTTGTAATACTATTTGGCAAGAGTGAGTGTACTGCACTGAATGGTCCAATGAGCTATAGTTAATGATACATTATTTAATATTTGCTTTGTTAAAGAATAAGGAAATTATTGGCTATGTGTTGGTTAGCATTTAAATTCACTGATTGACATAGAGTTTATTATTTTACTTCTAGTTTTGTAGAGTTTGAAGTTTCATTTAAAAATAAATAGTGATATAAATGATGGTCTGCAATCTAGACATGTTACCTACTTATATGAATAGTATCTCTGACAGGAAATAATATGTGCCTCAAACTTATTTGGCAAGCAACCAATTACATCTGTCTCTCTTTCTGTTTAGCCAGATTCTAGTACATATCTTTGGCATCTGAAATAAAAAAAATCAACTTGCAGGTTAAGTAAAATGTTGACACTAGCTGTTATACTAAAATAAATATAGAATCAAGAAACTTAATTTGCTATGCTCAGTTATGACAAGATTCGAGATTAAGACCCAAGTTACAATATCATTTTAAGAGAAACTTTAAATATTGCATATTTATTTTTAAGTTATCCAAATTTGAGTGCATCTCGATTTCATGTGAAACAACTGATTTAAATAAAGTCAAGACATCAGGGTTGTGGGTAGCAACAGATTTAAATGAAACTTTTATGCTATTTTTATAACATATAATTTTATCTCTGAGGTTTATTTATCAGCTACTATCATTTAAAAACTTATATGTGGGTACTTATATGTGTACCTAGGTCGAGAAATCAACATGATGAAGCGACCTAAAACCTGAGCTGCGCAGGAGGAAGAGAGCAGCATGGGAATGCCTTCAAAGGCATCGAAGAAATAGCTAAAAGGACAAAAAACCTCCGGCTCTGGGCACACATCTCTTTGACTCCACCATTCTCCCTGCATTAACATATGCCTCAGAGACCTGGGGCCCTACGAAAGCAGGATGAGAATGCTATTCAGGTCTCCCAGAGAGGCATCGAAAGAGCTATGCTTGGAATATCACGCCTCACTCAAGTGAGAGAAGGAATCCGGAGTTCTGACCTCAGTCGCTATTCCAGAATCAGGGACGTTGTCTCGCTTTGCCAAGGCATCGAAAATCAGATGGGCTGGACATGTAATGCGATTTGGAGACAACCGCTGGACTAGAGCCATTACCGACTGGATCCCACAGGATGTCAAAAGATCACGTGGTCGCCCACCTACAAGATGGTCAGACTTCCTTGTAAAGACCCTGAAGGAACAATTTGAGGCTCTTCATATTCCTGAATCAACCAGATGCCATTGGGCTACACTGGCACGTGATAGAGGTCAAATGGAAATGTTACTGGCGCCCGCTCGAGCAAATCGATGAATAACGGATTCAAGTGATCAAGAGATGTGGGGTCGAAGCGATAGCCCAGGGGGTAGGCCCTTTGCCTTGCACAAGGCCGGCCCATGCCGCCCGGGTTCGATCGATCCCGGCATCCCATGTGGTCCCCTGGGCACCGCCAGGAGTAATTCCCTGAGTGCAGAGCTAGGAGAAACCTCTGAGCATTGCTGGGTGTGACCCAAGAAGCAAAAAAAAAAAAAAAAAAAAAAAACTTATATGTGAATAAAGTCAGCAACACTGAAATCATGAGACTCTTTAATAACTTTAATAACCGAACTTTAAAGATGCCTATCAAGATGACAGGCTGGGTGCTGGTGGGGTTTGGAGAGGGAACCTGGGAACACTGATGGAAGGTCATTGACATTGGTGGTAGGATCAGTGATAGAACATTGTGTATCTAAAACCTGATTCTGGTACCTTTGTAAATGCTGATGCTTGAATAAAATTTAGGGGGAAATAATAAAAAAGTAAACCCCCAAAATAAAAATTAAAAAAACCACGTATGTGAGGTCTAAAAGTTTTGTTTTAATCTCTCTTCCTGGGAAGGAAAGTACTAAGTACATAGTTCAATAAAATACATATTTTAAAGCTAATTTGTCATAATTACTCTGAGACCAGTACAATTCTGTGGCCTATTTAGAAGGATGGAAACTGAAGAACACTTTTTATAAGCATGGGGCAATTGAAAGGCAAGCTTTCTTTCACCTTGTGACATATCACTGCAGCTCATCAAAATTATAGATGTGAAAGATGCTTGGTCAGTAAGTTCCATAAATTATTGGCAAAAGTGCCAAAAATTTTTCCCTCCTGTCCCTTCATCAAGTGAGCTGAGGTTGCATGATATTCTGGATTTTCCATCTATCATCTTGATAGGTGGCCACAAATTTGCTTTAAAATAAATCCATTTTAATTTTCTGTGACTTCATCTCAAACACACACACACACACACACACACAACACACACACACACAGGGGTACGCACTACTCATGCACGCACACACCTGCCTCCACCTTCCCAAAAAACTAAAGAATAGCATTTCTAAGTTTATTTTTAAGATAACAGGAATAATTGTGCTACTCATATTTTTGTTGCTGTATCCACTTATAATAGGGGTCGGTCACCTGGAAGTGGTAGAATTTTGGTTAACTAGTTTTTAGAGATTCTGGAAATATTAAACTGTTTTTCCCTCCTTTTGACCTTCTCACATACATCTTTTCTATAGCAACTAGTTGGGGACATTTTTATCCATTATAAGAAAAATGAGATGGATTTTTTAAGAAGATGAGGTGGCCCAAATGGAAGGTGAGAAAAGCAAGGAAGTAGTGGGGTACTTATTCCAAAAGCAGTTAACAAGGCAGAATTTGGGCCAGATTAGAAGGTGCAATGTGACCAACTATACCCAAAATTGGTTCTTATTTCAACAAGGAAGAGACAAGTTCCTGTTAAAGACACCTTGAGCTGAAAGCCAACGATTAGGTGCCCAGTGGCCTTTACACCTAAATAGACTTGGAAACAGAAAAATAACTGTAAAAAGCCAAGCCTGCTGTAGGTGCCTCTCAGTTTTCCTTTATTACAATCACAAGTTGTTAAATTTAGTATTTCCTACAACAATGATTACAAAAAGGGACAAAGGAGAAAAATTAAGTTTTAAAAATAGATTTAGCACTTGCCAGGATTCCCCTTGAGCAACTATCTCGCTTGTCTCTCTGCTTCTTCATTTTTTTTTCACTCTGGAGAAGTCATGTTCTCTCTTGAACATATATTTCCTATCTCTCCTGACATCTTTCTTGGTAAGTTTTACTCAATTAAAACTATATTGCTTCAAAATTATGGACAGAGGACTTAAATAACATTTCCAGAGAAGACATTTAGATGGCAAACAGTCAAATGGAAAGACATTCAATTAAACATCTAAAAAATGCATCAAAACCATAGTTAGAGAGAACATCACATCTATTAGGAGTGGCTATCAGCTACAAGAGAGAAAATAGCAGATATTGATGATAATGTAGAGAAAAAAAAAAACCTTGTGTACTATTGTTGGGAATGAATATTGACACAAACTCTATAGAAAACAGTATGAAAGTTTTCCAGAGAATTAATACCGCAACCTGATTCAGGATGCCACTAGCTCACTTCTGAATAGTTATGTTCAGAAGTGAGCTTTCTGTGAACAAGAATTTTAGTTGCACAAGGGTTTTGTTCAAACCACAAAATCATAACTTAAGAAGTTAAGTGCACTCCCATGACCAGAGGAGTATTACTTGCCACAGCCAGGACAAAAGCTCCAGTATTTCTCCACTGCTATAAGAATGATGCTGGCAAAAAAATGATGCTGGTAATACATAAGCCATTACCACTTAATACTGAATATTTTCTGAAAAATGCAACACTATGAAATTATGTTTTTATTCATATGTCATGGACTAATTACACAAGATTAGATGCAGTAACTCACTGCATCTTTAGGTTATAGGGTATAAGTGAATTTAACAACTATTGCTCAACTGGTCCATCATTGACCTAGATTCCATTCAGCTCTGCCTAACCATATGCATGCCATGTAATATTATTTTTTCTAAAGATATGCTTAAATGTATCCTGGAAGTTCGGATAAGGATGCTTAAATGTTTGAACCCTTTTGACTGAACCTTCAGAACACCTGCCCTACAAAGAAAAATAACAAACTAAAGAACATCTTGCCATTTTGAAAAAACTTGAGAGAAAATTTCTCTCAAGGATAGACCTTGAGAGAAATCTGTCAAGTGAAAAGTCAAGAGAGACAAATACCTAAGATCACATATATGAGTTTAATATATAGTGATATAATAAAGTACACAAGCTTATAGATACAAGGAACGATATTGGTGATTTCCAAGAGATTAATAGGACTTAAGTATGAGGCAAGATGAATAAAAGGGGTCAAAAGTGATAAGCTTTGATTCAAGAGATAGTACAACATGTAAGACAGTACCACACTTGCCTTGTATGACAAAGCTGTATTTGATTGCAACAATGAATATGATACCTCGAGACTAACTGGGGATCTTTGAACACAAAGTCAGGAGTAAGCCCTTAGTACTTCTAAATGTGGTCCCCAAACCAAAAGTGATAAACTCAGAGATATGAAGTAAGTCATGGAATGAAATGTATTATTATAGATATATCGTTTATATAAACTGGAGAGGTAATGGGGAATGAGGAATTACGATGTCACACTAGAACTCACTATTAAATATTCAGATAGAGACATCAGATAGAGACACAATCCTGATGTGAATATAGAAATGTTGAATACATTTCAGATAAAAAAATTTGTGACAGTATATGACTGAATGTGGGACATAATCCTTAGAGTGTTATAGACACACCTATGAAATATAGACTTTGTATATATGTGGTGCCAGACTCTGAACCTGGATCAATTGTGTACAAGGAAATTGTTTACCTTTGGATTATCTCTCCAGTTTTTTTCCCATTATCTTTATGACAATAAGTCCTATTTTATTCCATTGTTTTCAGATAATGATATTATTGTTAGATAAGGTAATTAAGATATATAGCAAGTTCATAGAGATTCCAGAATTTGAAAGAAAGTTATTTAATTTCAAAGCTTTACCGCTTCTTCTATGGAACTCTAAAATAATACATTGAGACTTGCTGTGGAAAAATTTAAATGATTTCATAGATGATGAAAAGATGATAAATATACTAAATTTAGTGAGAATGAAAATCTACACAAAGATATTAAAGTATCGAAAGATTTTAAAGTGGAAAGATTTTAAAGTGGAACTTCTGCCCTGACGCCATGCAGCAACCCTCTCTCCCAAACAGGTGCGTTCCTGCAGCAGGCACACCTAGAGGCACACAGTTACAGGTTAAAGGGCTGAAACTTTTAGGAGGGGACCAAGCCACACCCAGCTACTTCCGGATCTTCTGCAAGAGTACTTCCACCCCAAACCCTTTGACTCCGGAACCACCCACCGACACCCCAAAATTGAAAACCACGCAGAAGCTAGTGCATTAGTGCTAACCATCTACTTGAGATACCACTGAGCATTTGCCCCTAAATTCTTTGCTATCCATCCCTAAGTTCAAAGTAATTCAGGCACCTACTAACTCTATTGACTAGTCACCCAGAACACACAATTTAAAACCTACGATAGTCATTATGGTAAAGCAACGCAGAATTCCTTCAAGCTCTATGATTGAAGTCACTATACAGATGAGTCAAGCAATAACGATGAGCTATATAACCTATCTGAAAAGAAATTTCAGAAGGAACTGTTAAAGGTTCACAAGGAACTCAAAGAAACAATGGAATATAAAGTCAATAAAATACAAGGGACATGAGAGCAGAATTAAGTAAATTTCAGACCAAAGTACAAGCAGAAATGACAGATATTAAAAATGAGGTAAGTGAACTGAAAAACACAGTGGAAAGGCATCCAAAGCTACTGAAGAAAGAATTAGTGATCTCGAAAGACGAGCTTCAGAGCTTCTCTAGACAACAAACAGAAGATGGAAAAAAAGACTCACAATCAATGTACAGATTACCAGAGAAAATCGGGGTGAAACCAAAAGGAACAACATAAGCATCATTGGGGTCCTAGAAGGGCAAGAAGAAAACCCTGATGAAGAAGAAACTGTAAAAGCCATCAGGGCTGAGAAGTTCCCCGAACTGAAGAACTCATGCTCCCAGATACAGGAGGCCCGTAGGATACCAGCTAAAAGAAAACCCAATTAGAATACTCCAAGACACATCCTTATTAAAATGACAAAAACAATAGACAGAGATAGAATACTGAAAGTAGCAAGAACAAAGAAGGAAATCACATACAAAGGAGCATCCCTGAGATTTACAGCAGACTACTCAGATAAACACTGCAAGCCTGAAAACAATGGTGGGATATTGTGAAAAGACTCAATGAACTGCAGGCCTCACCAAGAATTCTTTACCCAGCTAGACTGACTTTCAGATGCAAAGGAAAGATACACAACTTCATGGATAAACAACAACTCCAGGAAATTCATAGACTCAAAACCAACTTTAAAAAAGGATTGAAGGGTCTATTGTAAAATAAGACAACCCAAAAACCACAAGAAGTTTAAACAGAAAGATGGCACAAAATCCAATGACAATAATCTCTCTCAACGTCAACGGTCAAAATGCACCAATTAAGAGACACAGAGTGGCAAAATGGATTAAAAAACGAAATCCAACATTCTGCTGTATACAAGAAACACATCAGAATAAACAGAGCAAACACAGACACAAAGTCAAAGGCTGGAAGAACATTCTCCACACAAACAGCTCCTCTAAGGAGGCGGGTGTGGCCATACTCATATCTGACAATATAGACTTCAGGCTGAAAAAAAGGTTAAAAGGGACAATGAAGGCTATTTCTTAATAATTAAGGGGTATGTATACCAGGGAGAAATCACACTACTAAACATATATGCACCAAACGACGGGCCAGCAAAATACTTAAAATAACTATTAATAGACCTCAAAGAAGACATTAACAATAGCACAATAATAGTCAGAGACTTCAACACTGCTTTATCAACTATGGATAGATTGGCGAGACTGAAAGTCACCAGGCAAATACTGGACCTGAAGGAAAAATGGATGGAAGAGAGCTGGTTGATATATACAGGGCTTTTCATCCTAAAAATGCTGAAGACACATCACATTTTTTTCCAGTGCACATGGAACATTCTCCAAGATAGACCATATACTGAGCCACAAAGCATACCTCAACAAAATAAAAATGATAGAAATTTTGTCAACTATCATTTCAGATTTATGCGATCTGAAGAGGAACCCAGAGCTGCTACTGGCTCTCCCTGTGACCAGCTGCTCACGAGGTGCCCGGGGAGATGGTGGGGGGTTTAGCCCTGGCCCACCACCCCAGCAGAGCCTCGCAAAAAGCCAAACGACCCCCCCACTCCATGAGGGCCTCCATTTTCCACATCCGACTTCTCTTTCGGCCAGACCTCCACCCAGCAGACCAGCCTATCAGTGCCCGGCTCATTGAGTTCCACCCTGCAGCAGTCTTTCTTAAATCCGGCTCAGGTATGCCGGTCCAGAGACTTGTAGACATGGGGCAGAGCTGCTACTGGCTTTCCCTGTGACCAGCTGCTCACGAGGGTGCCCGGGAGGGATGGTGGGTTCTAGCCCTGACCCACCACCCCAGCAGAGCCTCGAAAAAGCCAAACGACCCCCACTCCATGAGGGATTCCATTTTCCACATCCTGACTTCTCTCTCGTCAGACCTCCACCCAGCAGACCAGCCTATCGGCGCCTGGGTAGCGGCCGCTTGCAGTCGCAGCGGTTCATCAATAAATGCTGGACTTAGAGATGCCTACAAGAGTATGCTACCTGCACGGCAGAGCCTGGCAAGCTGCCCCTTGTTGTATTTGATATATATGCCAAATACCAGTAACAATTATAGACCTCATTCGAATGGATTGAGGCTCTTTATGTTCCTGGGCAAGCAGATGCTTGGGCTCTACTAGTTGAGACAGGACATATGGAGATGTTACTGGGGGCCTGCTCGAGCAAATCAATGATGAATGGGAAGACAGTGAAGACAGTGACAGTGATCGTTTCAGATCATGATGCACTGAAAATAGTAGTTAACCGTACACAGAAGCAGGGAGTCAGACCAAACACCTGGAAACTGAACAGCTCACTGCTGAACAACAAATGGATCATAGAACAAATCAAACGGGAAATCCAAATATTCCTTGAAACAAATGACAATGAAGATACCTGTCAGGGGCGCCGCCGGGGTCCACTACAGTGTCAGGAAGCGAGTTCCCTTCTACCTCCGAAGCCAGGCAGAAAATGGGTGAAGACTCAGGAATCTGAAGCAGTTTTAAAAGGGTTTTACTATCACAGGATCCCATATACAATCCAAGAGCAGGAAAAACCTCCGGACTCTGGGTTCCCAGCTAGGCCCCAGCCAGGTGTAGGCCAAGGTGGCTTCCACCATGTGTTGAAGCCTAACAGAGAATGGAGAGGATGGAGAAGCAAAACACCAAGGAAAGCCGAAATGGCAAAAGGGGGAAAAAAAGAGAGGCTCTTTCTTCTTGCAGCTTATTTTATAGCTAGAAATCTGCCCAAACTCCCCAGCCCAGCCATTCTGGGCTGGGCTATCTAGAGATGAAAACAGGAAAATAGCTCTATAGAGATGTAGCAACTTCAGGAGACCATCTGGTTGTTTACAAGGACCCAGGAACTAATTAAAAGCCTCCTAGCAGAGCTGGGAGGAAGCTATAAGACAAATGTAACTTCCCCTGGCAGGAAGGGTCAAATGCCCTCAGGTAATTTCTCCCAGCACCTCACCTATTATCTTAAGCCAGGATCTGCCTGGAATTGCCTTTATAGGATAGAGACGGGGTTTTCTGAGATGGCATGTCTCTGTACCAAAGACTAATACTAATGACAGTTAAATATTTCTCCAAGCCTTCACAAGAGTCTAGTCTACTTCACAGTAGTTTTGTATTTTAGTTGCCTTTGAGCTATCAGGGAGCCATTCTTGCTTGCTTGGAGGCAAACAGCATTTCTCTCTGGTAGAATTACTTAGAGATCCAACGTGGCCAGGCAAATATGCTGGTAAGATCTAGCTAGTCCCACGATGCTTGTGGTAGCATGAGAGAATATTTATAGCAGCCAGTACAGAATACATGGTCAGATAAGACTGCCACATTCAGACTACCCCTATCTATGATGTGACCTGCAGGAGGCAATCAGGGCAGATGCAGAGGGCCTAGGCTTTTAGGTGTCCTGCAACAGATACCAACTATCAGAACTTGTGGGACACAGCAAAAGCTGTGTTAAGAGGAAAGTTCATAGCTCTGCAAGCATTCATAAGGAAAGAAGGGCCCACATAAATAACCTGATCACAGCTGAAAATACTAGAAAAAAGACCAACAAAAGAAGCCCAACCTAAGCAGAAAGAAGGAAGTAATTAAACTTAGGGAGGAAATCAATGAGCTAAAACAAAAAAAAAAAAACAATCCAAAAGATTAATGAAACCAAGAGCTGGTTCTTTGAAAACTGAACAAGATATACAAGCCACTGGCAAACCTTGTAAGGACAGGGAAAGAGAGAACCCAAATAAACAAATCAGAAATGAAAATGGTGACATCACAACAGAAAGACAGAAATCCAAAATATCATCAGAGATAACTTTGATAACCCTGTATGCCAGAAAACATGAGAACCTATAAGAAATGGATAAATTCCTGAATCCTTTAACCTCCCACTATTGAAACAACAAGACCTACAATGCCTGAATAAGCCTATCACCATCGAGGATATAGAAGCAGTAATTAAAAAGACTGTCCAAACAAAAAAGCCCAGGTCCAGATGGGTTCAATAGCGAATTCTACCAAACCTTCAAGGAGGACCTACTGCCTGTCCTTTTCAAGCTTTTCCAGGAAATAGAAGAAACAGAAAAACTCTCAAACATCTTCTAGAGGCACATATCACCCTGATACCCAAAAAGCACAGAGAGACAACACAAAGAAGGAAAATTACAGACCAATCTCATTGATGAACACAGATGCTAATATCTTCAACAAAATACTAAAACAGAATCCAAAGACTCATCAAAATATTATACATAATAACCAAGTAGGATTCATCCAGGGAATGCAAGGATGGTTCAACATTCTCAAATCAGTCAACATAATATACCATATCACTATCACTATCACTATTTTCCCGTTATTCATCTATTTGCTCGAGCAGGCACCAGTAACATCTCCACATGTCCTGTCTCATGCTAGTAGAGCCCAAGGGCATCTGCTTGCTCCAGGAACATAAAGATCTTCAAACAATTATATTAGGTCATACATGGGAATGACCTAATATAATTATTACTGGGTATTTGGCATATCAAATATGACATGGGCAGTTTGCCAGTCTTGCAGTGCAGACATTATATCAATAAGAGAAAAAATAAAAACCATATGATGCTATCAATAGATGAAGAAAAAGCATTTGACAAGATCCAGCACCCATTCATGATTAAAACCCTCTAGACAATGGGAATTGAAGGAAGCTTCCTCAAGATAGTCAAAGCCATCTACCAAAAGTCAACAGTGAGTATCATTCTCAATGGGGAAATATTGAAAGCCTTGCCCTTCAGATCAGGAACACGACTAGGTTGCCCTCTCTCACCTCTTTTATTCAATATAGTACTGGAAGTCCCTTGCCATAGCAATCAGAGAAGAAAATGACATTAAGGGCATCCAGATAAGCAAGGAAGAAATCAACCTATCGCTATTTGCAGATGACATGATATTATACTTAGAAAACCCTAAACTCTGAACCCAAAAACTCTTAGAAAGAGTATATATGTATAGTACAGTGGCAGGGTACAATATCAATTCCCAAAAGTCTGTAGCTTTCCTATATACAAAAAACGAAGAGAGAAAGGGATGTTAATAAATTAATTCCATTCACAATTGTGCCACAGTAAATCAAATACTCAGGAATTAGCTTAACCAAGTGTGTAAAGGACCTGTACAAAAGAAAACTACATGACATTGCTACAAAAAAAAAGGGATATGAGGAAATGGAAACACATTCCCTGCTCATGGGTGGAGAGAATTAACATTGTCAAGATGATAATACTCCCTAGAACTTCATACATATTCAATGTGGTCCCTATAAGGATACCCATGACATTCTTTTAAAGAAATTGACCAAACACTCCCTGAAATTCTTATGGAAAAATAAACCCTCACAGATAGCTAAAGCAATCCTTGGTTAAAAAAGAAGATGGGAGGCATCACCTTTCCCAACCTCAAACTGTACTACAAAGAAGTAGTAATTAAAACATCATGGTATTGGAATAAAAACAGACCTGTGGACCGAATGGAATAGAGTTGAGTATCCTGACACCCACCCTCAAAGACATGATCAGTTAATCTTTGGTAAAGGTGCAAAGAGTCCAAACTGGAGAAAGGAAAGCCTCTTCAACAAGTGGTGCTGGGAAAACTGGACAGCTACATGTAAAAAAATGAATTTGGACCTGTGTCTAACACTTTTGCACAAAAAATCAGATCAAATGGATTAAAGATCTCAACAGCAGACCTGAATCCATAAAGTATGTTGAAGAAAATATAGAAAAAACCCTCCATGACATTGAAGCTAAAGATATCGTCAAAGGTGAAACACCATTAACAAAGCAACTAGAAGAAAAGATAAGCATATGGGACTACATGAAACTAGAGAGCTTCTCCACCAAAAAAGAAACAGTGACCAAGATACAGAGAAAGCTCACAGAATGGGAAAGAATATTCACCCAATACCCATCTGATAAGGTGTTAATATCCAGGATATATCAGGCAAAGGTACAGCAGTATAAGAAGAAAACAGCCAACCCCATTAAAAAATGGGGGAGAAGAGATGAACAGAAACTTTGACAAGGAAGAAATTCGAATGGCCAAAAAGGCATATGAAAAAATGCTCATCATCACTAATCATCAGAGAGATGCAAATCAAAACAACTATGAGATATCACCTCACACCGCAGAGACTGGCCCATATCCAAAAGGGTAAAAGCAACAAGTGCTCATGTGGATGCGGGAAAAGGGGACTCTCATACATTGTTGGTGGGAATGTCGACTTGGAAAACCTTTCTGGAAAACAATATGGACATTCCTCCAAAGACTAGAAATTTAGCTCCCTTTTGACCCAGCCATAACACTCCTGGGAATATATCCTGCAAAGCCAAAAACACACAGCGGAAACACAATCCGCACTTTTTATTTTCATAGCAGCACTGTTTACAATAGCCAGAACCTGGAAACTACCTGTATGTCTGAGAACTGATGACTGGATAAAGAAACTGTGGTACATCTACACAATGGAATACTACGCAGCTGTTAGGAAAAATGAAGTTATCAAATTTGCCTATAAATGGATGGACATGGAAAGGATCATGTTGAGTGAAATTAGTCAGAAGGAAAAAAGGGAGATATAGAATGACTGCATTTATTTGCATGACATTAATATATTAGATGGTCTTACCAAAAGTGGAAATTACCACAAACCTGTGGGAGTCAGAGGTTAGGTAAGACAAAGAAGGGAACATGTGTGAATAAATGTCGAAAGGGCTAATACCAACCTAGAACTGAGCATTAAATACAGGCAAAAAAAATGCACATGATGGCCTGTAAGTTTGTAGTGCAACCCACAATGTGTAAGAGAAGGAAAAGAGAGAGAGGGAGAGAGAAAAAGAGATAAAGAACCTGCCATTTAGGCAGGCTATGGGAGGGGGGGGGGAATTGGGGACATTGGTGGTGGAAAATGGGTACTGGTACAGGGGCGGGATGCTGGAACACTATGTGACCGAAGCCTCTAAACATGAACAATGTGTAATTGTATATCATGGTGGTATAATAAAATGTCTAATAAAATAACGAAAGATTTTAAAATGTTAATAGTTGTTGTGAGTGGTAACATTAATCACTTTTTTTCTTACATTTTGTCTTCCATTAAAACTTTTCTAAGATATTATATCATCTTTTATGCATAATTAGGGAAAATTTGCACTATTGAACCAATGATTCCAAATTTATTTCACTTAGATCAGTTTCAATTGGTAATAAAAATTAATTATATTAGAGTTCAGCTCATTGTTAGAATTCACCAAAATCAAGTCAGTTTCCCTTCTTAAGGACTTTAAAATAGAACATGGAACTTAATAAAAGTTAATCCATAATTCAATATTGCTCCTTTCTCTGCTCAAAGTATCTCTTGCTCTCCCCTGAAAATTTCTTTTACTAAAATTCCACATGCCTGAAACTTAAAGCAGCTTTTTTCATACCAAGTGTCATTATCTGCCATGATTTCTAATGCCTTAATCAAAACCTTTGGTATAATTTTAACAGTTAAACTCTTATCTTTATATTTTAAAAATCTCAGATTCACATAAAAAATTCCTTTTGAAGCATATGCCACATATATTCTTTTCTCTATTTCCTCCCCTTTCTATTTACTTTTTTTCTTATTATGTGTGCATTGGGTGGTTATAGCCACTGGTGCCCAATTGCTTGCTCTTGGCTGTACACCCAGTAATGTGTCCTGACAGGCGTGAGGCATTATATGTACCACCAGGAATCAAACCTGTCTAAGCTGCATGTAAGACAGTGTCCTATCCCCTGCACTATCTCTCCCACCTCACCCCTCCTTTCCATTATTTTTAATGTAAATAAATATATGGCTTATAAAAATATGCAATAAAATATCATTCTTGTTTTGTTTTTAGGCCACACGTGTTGTTCTTGGGGCTTACTCCTCTCTCTGTGCCCCTGGCTTACTCCTGGGAGACTGGAAGGAACATATGAGGTGCCAGGAATCAAATCTAGGTTGTCAAGTACAAAGGCAAATGTGCCACCCACTCTACTATCACTCTAGCCCTAAAATGTCATTTTCAAAGCATCAAAGGCTACACAACGAAATATTATGTATCTCTTAGGAAAACTGAAGTTATGAAATTTGCCTATAAATGGATGGACATGGAGAGGATCATGTTGAGTGAAATTAGCCAGAAGGAAAAGACAGATACAGAATGACTGCATTTATTTGCATGAGAGGCAAAACATGGATTAGGAAGTCTTGTCAAAGATGAAATCTACCACAAATGTGTGGGAATCAGAGGTTAGGTAAGACAGAGAAGGGAACAGTGTGATAATAATTGTCAAAAGTGATAACAAACATCCTAGAACTGTGCATTGAATATAGGCAAAAACATACACATGATAATTTCTAAATGTATGTATTGCAATCCAGTGTGCAAGAGAAGGAAAACAGAGAAAGAGAGAGTGAAAAGAGATAAAAATAAACTACCATACAGGCAGGCTAGGAGAGGTGGAAGGGAATCAGGGGACATTGATGGTGGGAAACCGGCACTGGTGGAGGGATGGGTGCTGGAACACTGTATGACCGAAACAAAAACATGAACATCTTTATAATTGTATATCTCATGGTGGTATAATAAAATATTTTTTAAAAAGGTAAAAGTATTTGCAATTCTAAGCCTATGGCAGAAAATATGGGTGAGTGGACTGATAATTCATCGACATGATAGAGGCAGCATGATTAGTGATCTAACAACAGAGAAAGTTGGAGGCAAGCAGAATTATTGTCGTCTCAGAACCAGAACCGAAAGACTCCATACTCATCTGTCATCTGCTCCACATTGTACCTCTGATTAAAGATGTACTTGATGGGAGCTTCAGGGATCTTTCCAATTCTTCCTTTTAAGGTTTCAGTCAACAGTAGCCGTAATGCTGACATTTGTGCCGAGTTACTTTTGTAGTCATCTGCCTCGATTCCTTGGTGTGTGCATCATAATCACTCAAATCTTAGATCCTTGAAAAAACTTGAGAGCCATTAAATATGACTGCCTCAATTTCTCAATCACAGCTATGACACAGTTGTTTATACAGGGATACACTTGACATATAGACAGTCCATCACTGATTGTACTAAGTCCAATTTGGCTATGATGAAAAAGCTGATAATGAAGATATCAATGAGGAAATGGTACAGTAGTCCCAGCTGTGTGTTCTATTGGAAAAAAATAAGCAGAAATGGTGGTGGGTGACTTCTTTTTTCCTCCAACTCACTGGGTTCTTTCTTGACTTTCTTTTTTAGGTTTTAATCTATCCTTTTTCTTTCGGTTTCTAATCTCTGAGACTAAGCATCCACTTCATGTTCACATGTTTCCTTGTCTTCTTTTGTTTCCCTCCATTCTTTTATTCTAAATGGTAAAATAAACAGGGCATTCTGTTTCATGCCCTGGTTAAAGTATGCACCAGACATATTTCATATACTGTGCTCAAAGTTGTAAGGGACTGTCTTGAGCTTGTTGTTTCCATATTCACAGATTAGCAAACACTTCCAAGTGTCTATCAAACATTTTTTTTCTAGGTTTCAAGCCCCACCTGCTCTGTAAACTAATATTTCTCCCTCTGGAAATCCTGCTTCTAATTTCTTAATTCTTGCTAAAGTACAATCTGCAATTTCCTTTAATTTTTACCTTTCTGGATGTTTTATTATTTCTAATAAGCATTCTCACACTCTATTCATGGGATAGTTTGTTCACTCTTCATTTATTTTAACAATTAAAATTGCTATTTGAATATGTTATAATGGACGTATGTAAATCTTACTGTATACATTAAGTTTTAAGCGTATTTTATTTCCTAGAAGCCAGAGTGATAGTGCAGTGGCTAGAGCACTTATCTTGCATGCAACCAACAAGGATTCAATTTCTGGTACTCCATATGACCTCTTGCCCCTTCAGGAGTGATCCTGACCACAAAGCCAAGAATAAAATCTAAACACCACTGATGTGACCACCACACGTTTTTCAAGAAATGTCTTTGAAGTCCTTCTCTTCACAAATCCACCAACTGAGAAATCTCAATATCTGAAGGAGCAGATAGTAAGGCTGGTTTGTTGGGTTTGAGGTCTCAGAGAACAATAATAGTTTGGATTGCTTTAATCAACTGAATGCTGGAATTTGGAATTCGATAGTGTAGAAGAGGTAGCCACCAAGAATGGAAGCATCTGGGAATCAGGTAGAATGCACTTTAGGGCGAATATACAGAAAGAAACCTTCAGCAGAGCCTTGCATCACCCCTGTATTCTTGGTCTCTGGGAATCTTACAATTGGAAGTATGCCTCCCAGTCGACTCTGCTTTTGAGGGGTACTGGGTCCTCTCCCTGGTTTTTTCTCAATCAGTCCATTATCTCCTTTTATATAGGAATATTTATTAATGTTTCTTGTGAAGGGTGTTTTATACGTGCCAGAGTTCTGTGTAGAACACATCCAGCTCTTCAGAGGAAAAATGCCATAAAATTGAACACATAAATAATAAATTGATTCAACAGATGTTGACTCTTTTTTTAGACAGTGACTTTAAAGTACTGACTCAGAATCTCTGAGAGAAGAAATAAAGTAAAAGTGAAACTCAATTTGTCACCCATACCCAAGGAGAAAAAAGGAAATGTTTAGATTAAACAGAATTATCTATAACCTATCCAACAAGATGAGATAAGAAGCACCTCTCACATCTTCAAAGCAGATCTCATGATAACCAGCATGCATGAATGACAGGTCCTGGATCAATTCCTGGAGCTGCCGTATTTCCTGAGCACCATCAGGTATAGCATCTACAAAAGTAATAATAATAAGCTAGCATGAAGAGCAAAGTTTTTAATTGAATATCCTGTGCATTAAATGGAAATAGTAAACTCAAATCATATGTCCTAAGCTTCTGAAAACAATTTAACACATTTTAAATGAGTAGAGATTAATGAATAAATATTAAAATCTAGGTATGAAATAGGAAACATCAGGCAAAATTTCTTTTGAGTAGACATCTTTTCTGTTATTAAAAGAGATTATTAGTCAAAGAAACAATGATTACATCAGATAAAATTTTGGAATTGTAAGTTATATTTACTATTAAAATTATCTTATTGAGAAGGAAACGAGAAAGAGAGAGAGAGAGAAATGGAAAGAGAGAAAAGAGATGGAGAGGCCTGCCAGGGGGGCAGGCTACAGGAGGGGAGGGAATTGGGGACATTGGTGGTGGGAAATGGGCACTGGTGGAGGATTGGGTGCTGGAACACTGTATGGCCAAAATCCAAACATGAACATTTTTGTAATTGTTAAAAAAAATAAAATAAAATAAATTTTAAAAATCTTTATTGACTATGATTTTACCTTGAGCACTAAGTGCAAATATTTCTTATTTAAACATATCCATTTCTGAAAATTTTACTTTATACAAAGGAAGAACTATTATGAAAAAATTATGAAGACATGTTATTTAAGGTGTGTTACATGGATAACTAGTATAAGTGTTAGAATGGAACCTACCAGCTATATAAAATGTAGAATCTACAAAACAGTTGAAATTAGGGACAAAAATTTCCAAGTTATCTGTGTATGTGTTGAAATTTGTGAAGCACTGATTTGGCTATATATTGCTTAATAAAAGTTTTCTATCAATAATCATAGGATTTTGGTGATTACTTTAAAGAAATTCTTTAACACTTAAATCACTATCACTATCTTCCAGTGATCATCTATTTGCTAGAGCTGGCACCAGTAATATCTCCATATGCCCTGTCTCATGCTAGTAGAACCCAAAGGCATCCACTTGCTCCAGGAACATAAAGAGCCTCAAACCATTACATCATGGGAATGACCTAACATAAATGTTACTGGTATTTGGCATATCAAATAATACACGAGCAGCTTGCCAGGCTTGCTGTGCAGGTGGCATACTCTTGTAGTCACTTCTAAACACAGCATTTATTGATGAACCGTGCGGCCGCTAGCGGCCGCACGTGCAGGGCTGTGATAGTCTGGTCTGCTGGGTGGAGTTGTGACTAGAGGGAAGTCCGGATGTGGAAAATGGCGGGCCCCATGGATAGGGAGGGGTGGTCTTGCTTGTTGTGAGGTGCTGGGGTGGCAGGCCAGGGCTAGAACCCGGCATGCCTCCCAGGTGCCTCATGAGCAGCTGGGCACAGGGAGAGCAAGTAGCAGCTCTGCCCCATGTCTGAGAGTCTGTGGTTCAGCATACCTGGGCCAGATTAAAAAAAAAAAACTGCTACAGGTTGGCTGTCGATGATCCGGCTGTGATAGTCCGGCCTGCTGGGTGGAGTTGTGACGAGAGGGAAGTCCGGATGTGGAAAATGGCGGGGGCCCCATGGATAGGGGAGGGTGGTCTGGCTTGTTGTGAGATGCTGGGGTGGCAGGCCAGGGCTAGAACCCGGCATGCCTCCCAGGCAACTCATGAGCAGCTGGGCACAGGGAGAGCAAGTAGTAGCTCTGCCCCATGTCTGAGAGTCTCTGGTTCAACCTACCTGGGCCAGATTGAAAAAAAAAACTGCTGCCAACACTGCAGAATATTTTGCAAAGCTTTCTTTTGAAAAGCAACCTTTGTGCCTGCTTCTAACACTTAAAACAATACAACAAATAAGCGTGCTTAAAATTTCATCTTTCATTAAATTTTCCAGTAAAAGAGAAAAATATGTCAAATGGGAAAATATCAGTAATACTGTGAGATAGAACAAATGTCTCTTTTGTGGTCTCAGTCTATGCTTAGCAATGACACCCATGCCCTCAAATATACAAATTGCATTTTTCCTTTCCATCACATTCTTCCTTTATTGTTTGGGAGCTGGGTTGCACCTGGCAGTGTTCAGGGAACACCCGAGGAACCATTTTCAATGCCAGGATTCGAATCACTGTCACAGCCATAAGCAACATCAGGGCACATGTCTTAACCCCTCTGTGTGTCTCTAGACCCTAATTCTTAAATTTTGTTTTCCCATCAGAGATGACTTTATGGCGAACATTTTGTTTCTTAAACTGTTTTTGCAATCAGTGAATATTTAAAACACAATTCCCTTTTGTATTCTTTAAAATTTTAATTATACATCAATATTGTACTCAAAAAATATTCCACAACAAATATGAAATGCTTAAAATTTTAGTTTAAATTTTAAATTTAAAAAATGCAACAATCGAGGCCGGAGCGATAGTCCAGAGGGTAGGGAGTTTGCCTTTGCACACAACCGGCCTGTGCCGGCCCAGGTTTGATCCCCGGCATCCCATATGGTCCCCGAGCACCGCCAGGAGTAATTCCTGAGTGCAGAGCCAGGAGCAACCCCTGAGCATCACTGGGTGTGACCCAAAAACAAACAAACAAAAAAAAACGCAACAAGGAAAATTGGAATGCTGAAAATAATACAGTCAGCTAATATTCAACAAGACACTTAATAAATGATGCTGGAAAATTAGAAATTTACATGTAACTGATTAAGTAATTTATAAAACCAGATTCTTCTCTAGCAACACGGAAATTAATTTAAAATGGATTACAGGCATATATTAATAAAAATCATATAAAAAAGAACTTTTAAGGAAAAGTGAAAGAAATATGCAGTCTCTGATTCTAAGACCATAAGCAGAAAAGATGCTAATTCTGGTCCTCACTGTCATTCACAGTCTTTCCAGGATCCCATATCCTGTTCCAGGTATACCAAACAGAGCCTTCTGAAAGCAGATCATGGGTAGCTACCCATATATTTCGTCTCATGTCATATGTACTCCAGACACCTAGTAGTGCCAATCTTGCAGTTGCTAATCCTGTTCCCTGACAAAAGATTAAAAGATAACTAGAAGAGAGACTAAGAAAAGATTTGGGTTTAAGTTGTCAAAAATAGTAAAAATTTTAGCTCACTCTAGTGTCAAGACCCTAAACCCTGTCTGTCTTCTACATTTAATAAGATGTCAAGGTTTTGCTTTATAAATACAAGGGGTGTATATTTCCCAAAGTATCCTAATAATATTCCTATCACCAACCTCCCTTTTCCTCTTTGTATCAATTTGATTATCAGATATATATCCTTGTCTAATCCAAACACAGGATGCAGTGATTTTTAACAGTTCCTTCTCTCTAGCAACCAATTTCTACACTATCTGATAGAACCCTCCAGTATTGCCTCAGTTTATAGTTAGTCCCATCTCCGTCAGCCCCACATAGGTAGCTGCCTTATTGGGTGCATTTTCCTAATCTCAATCCTCCTCAATTCTCATTCACAGTGCTGCTGCATGTCACCTTTAAATTCAGATCCTATCATTTTATTTGCCTATTCAAAATCTTTTCACAGCATGTTTACCTTTGCGTAGATCCCAATGACTGCATCCTCACACAAGAGCATTTCTAGTGAAGATGTCTGAAATTTTCCTAGTACTATCAGGGAACTAGTTGTAGTTCATTGATTCTTAAAGAAACTTAAAGAATATGTGATTTAAATTTCTACACGTGTCTTCACCTCAAGGAGCACTAGCTGCCTATAAGGATGATGCAGAGTAGCAGAAGTAAATTCTGGTTTTCTTATTCCACTTGGTTAGTGGCCTATTGTCTCCTTCTCTTAGTATACGGTTGGACAGAGGCTATAATTCTGATTAATAAAGCAGATTAAATATGCTATAAAGAAGACTGGTTTATAAGCATGATAATTGCTATACAGATATTGGGAAAAATCCCTTTTCATTTATAGTAATATGGACAGATCTAGCGTTTATTATGCTTAGTGAAATAGACAGCTGGGGAAGGAAAGCACTTGATTTTACTTATATTGTGGTAAGTAGAGAAAACAAATACATGGACTAAATAGAAAGACTTGGATTATAAGACCAAGTACTGATTAACAGAAGGAAAGGAGAAGGCTAGTGTGGGGGGGAGAAAGAGAAAACCTGAATTGACCTAAAGGTAAACATATGTGGTCTATTCTATAAAGAAAATACTGGTTTTGTTAGAAACTATATTATAGATAGTGCTTAACAATATGTATTGCTAAGTAGCAGATTATAATAAAAAAATCTTCAGGATGCAACAAAGCACCTGAATAACAGAACACTTTGTGTAAATGAAACATTAATTCATTATTGAAAAAGTATAAAATTGGCAGACATCTTCTGGCCACCATTCAAGAATGAGTCATTTGCTGTAACCCAAAGTGGGATGGGTGAGCCCAGCCTTGACCAAACAGAGCCCAAGCAGCCAAATACCTCCACACTTCACAATTGTCTCCATGCTCCTGGCTGCACTCCACTGCTTGGGATGAGCCTCATCCAGAAATTAATCTTGAAAAGCTCAGGTTTTCGGGATTTTTGACTGAATTCTCTAGGATTTCATGGAGTTGAGGATGGGCTACCTCTGCTCCCTCCCCCGACACCCATCTGCCTATATGTCTGTAAGCACTGGCAGTCACTCACAAGCTCCAAACCATCCGGTTAAAAACTTAACTCAGGGGCCGGAGTGATAGCCCAGCGGGTAGGGCGTTTGCCTTGCATGCGGTCGGCCCATGCCGGCCCGGGTTCGATCCCCGGCATCCCATATGGTCCCCCGAGCACCGCCAGGAGTGGTTCCTGAGTGCAGAGCCAGGAGTAACGCCTGAGCATCGCCGGGTGTGACCAAAAAAAAAAAAAAAAAAAAAAAAAAACTTAACTCCAGATGATTCCAAGGTACTTGCTTTTCTGAGGCACAAATATGAGCGGAATATTTTTAATATCCTTCCTTCTCTTTCATTATTTGTATATAGAGAAACCATAGACTTTTGGGTAATGATTTTTCAACCTGCCAATTTTCTACATAACCATATTGTTTCTAAGAGCTTTGTTGTAGTCTTTAGGATTTTCTAAGTATTCTATCATGTCATCTGCAAATAGTGATAGCTTGATTACTCCCTTACTTATCTGGATGTCCTTCATATCTTTTTCTTGTCTAACTGCTATGGCAAGTACTTCCAATATTATACTAACTAGAAGTGGCAAGAATGAGCAACAGTGCCTTGTCCATGATCTTAGAGGAAAGACTTAGTTTTCACCCATTAAAAATGTTGCTTGCTGTGGGCTTGGGGTAGATGGTTTTACTATAATGAGGAAAGTTCCTTCAACTCCCATTTTTTAGTTTTATCATAAATGGGTACTGGACCTTGTCAAATGCTTTCTCTGCATATATTTATATAATCATATGGTTTTTATATTTCTATTATTGATGTATATTATGTCATGATAACCTCTAAATATATGTATGGCAATCCACAATGTGGGGGAGTTAGAGAGAGAGAGAGCCTGCCAGAGAGGCAAGCTAGGGGAGGGGGGGGGGGGTTTAGGGACACTGGTGGTGGGAAATAGGCACTAGTGGAGGGATGGGTATTGGAACACTGTATAACCGAAACCCAAACATGAACTTTGGTATCATTATATATATATATGTATATATATGTATATATACACATACATATATATCATGCAAATAAATGCAGTAGCACCCACAGTTTCTTGCTGAACCCCTCTGTGTGTGAGAGAACCTCCATTTCTTGTGGGTATTGTCCTGCTCTGGTGTTCTGAGAACTGTCCTAGTGATTTTTTTTAACTTACTTTTTTACGCTTATTGCTACTTCTTTGCATTTTTCTGGTTTCTTTCCTTTTTTTCTTCTTTTTTGTTTTTTGGGCCACACCCAGCAATGTTCAGGGCTTACTCCTAGCTCTGTGCTCCATGCCAGGGATCATTCCTGGCCATGCAAGGAGATATATATGGGGTTCTGGGGTCAGACCTAGGCCAGCCACATGCAAGGTGGTGATCTGCTTGTTGTGCTCTTGCTCCGCCCCTGTCTATTCTAAATGCATAAATTTAGAATCCTTAGTCTATAGTTGCGATTCATCAGTAAATGAAGAACTGAGAGCCTACTACTGAGAGTATACCACCTGCACGGCAGAGACTGGCAAGACACCCGTGTCGTATTTGATATGCCATATACCAGTAACAATTATAGACCTCACTCCCATGACCTGAAGGAATGGTTTGAGGCTCTTTGTATTCCTGAAGCAATCAGATGCCATTGGGCTACACTGGCACGTGATAGGGTCAAATGGAGATGTTACTGGCGCCCGCCGAGCAAATTGATGAATATCGGGATGTCAAGTTATCAAGATATTATGTCAATTGACTTACTAGAGAAAGAAGACAAGGAAAAAAGGGCTGTCATAGAGGCAGGCTGGATGGGTGGGTGGCAGGAGGGTTACTGGGAACACAGGTGGTTGGAAATCTACAAGAATGGGTGTTGGGGCATTGTTTGACTGAAACCTGATCATGAAATAAGTAAGTTAAACAAGCAAGTAATATTTTAATGAGGTTTTATCAATATAGGGCGGATAAATTTGAAAGGGACAAGTTGAAGGCAGGTTCATGAATAAAAATTTATCGCAACATTAAAAAAGATCTATCAATCAGTGTCTGATTCCAGTATATTACTAATGGTGTAGAACTGAAGCCAAAGGAGGTGAAGTGGACAAAACATAGAAACAGTTTGCATTTGAAACCTTGATGTGAGGTAGGAGAAATTTTGGGTTGTATGGTTTATTTCAGCCACTGAAGAATTACAAAAAGATAAATCAAGGTGAATTATTTTATTGTACTTACTTATGCTTTTTATCTTTGTTTTCTTAATTAGTGAGAAAGGAGGGCAGGGAGCTAGTACAGAATGCTTTGCATGTATAAGGTTTTGCTTAATTTTCCCCTTACTGACCCCTAAGCACCAGAGCCATAAATAAACTTGAGCACTGCCATGTGTCTTCCAACTGGTTTCCCTGTAAAAGAGTGGGAGAAGAGATACAATAATAATATATCTAGTAACATCTCAGGCAACTAGACATGTGTATTAGGGGATTATTTTCAAAATGCATAGGTAAATTCCTATAGCATCAGTTAAAGCTAGCCAAGGAAGAGGTGCTGTGATGAGAACTAAAGTACTAAAGATGAGAACACTGGTTCTCATCTTTAGTTACTCAGTTGTGAGAAAGATTTGGGGCTGGGCACTGGGGACTGTGGGGAAAGCTTGCAGTAACAGCAATTCACATACCAACTATGAACTAATGGATGGATTTCAAAATTCAACAAATGTCAATAGATTACATACTATTGACGTAAGTATCATCCCTGAGATAAGTGTCAAAGTAAATGGCACCTTTGGACATTTGTACTTCTAAGGAATTGGAGCAATAGTATAATAGATAAAAGTCCAGCAATACCACTCATGGGAATATATACGAGTGACACAAAAACACAATGCAGAAAGCCATCAGCACTCCTATATCCATTGCAGAAGTATTCATAATAGCCAGAAATTATAAACAACTTGAGTACCGATGAAGAGAAGACTGAATAAAGAAACTGTGATACATCTACATAATGGAATACTATACAGTTGTTAAGAAAAATGAAGTCATTAAATATGTTATACCTGGATTGACATGGAGAGTGAAATGAGTCAGAGGGGAGAGACAGATATAGAAAGATTGCATGTGTGTAGAATATTAAAAAAATCTATATATGTGTATATTTAAATATGACATATATATATTATGCATACATGTCTATGTATACATAATATATACACATATATTATGTATATAGTACATAATATATGTATATATTATATATGTACATAAATGCATAATACATAAGATAAAATGCATAATACATAATGTACATATATGTACATATATACATATATATATAGAGAGAAACATTATACTCTGCTCAGGTATTTGGTAATGGGAGGTATTTAGCTTTTCTAATGGCCAGTGACTCCAAAATTTTAGAAGAATGAATAGATGTCCACATGATGACTGCTGAACAGGCCTGGAGCAGAGAAAAGACAATGTCCAGGAAATGACAATAATCATCAAGTTTGGGACCAAGGAAACTAGACCTCATTACAAGATATTGAACAAACTGATTTGGTGGTCAATGATAACAAAGCAGAAGTTCAAATGATAAATTATTAATACTGACTTAGTTTCTTCAAGAGGATCCTTAGAATAACTTGGGAATGTGGGTCTTCCCTGAGTCAAATAGGACCAATGTGCAGTCTAAAGCTAAAGGTATATTGAATTAGAAGTTCCAAAACAATAGATATAGTTTGGGAAATCTTGAGTCATGTACAGAAGGAAGTTATAGGAATAGGGGTTCCAGAGTCTTTAGCTAAGAGAATCATTCTGTACTTCTAAGTGGTTTGACTATTACAGATGGTCACAGATATTAAAGTATGGATATAATTCCGATTTATGGAACACATGGAGAAAAAGGTACCTATAAGGAAAAAATAGGAATTGAGTATAAAGCAGGACCGTAGCAATAAGACAGGTGATAGGGCAACTGCCTAATGGAGTGAGAATAAGTTAGTTCCCTGGTTCCGAAGCCCTGGAGGTCTCCTGAGCCAACGGAGAGGGATCCCTGAGTGCAGAAGCAATAGGGGAAGCCCTGGTCACTGCCAGGGGTGGCCCCTATAATAAAAAACATAACAAAGTCAGTGTAAAATACTAATGGTCTTCTGTGGGGTTAATGTCTGCTTTTTGTTTCTCTATTTTTTTGTGGGGAGAGGTTTGGGTCACACCTTGTGCTTTCCTAATGCAGGCTCAATGCTAAGGAGTTGCACTTGGTGGAGCTCGGTGTAACAATGACTCACTGCGAGTCAAACAAGTGTAGCATCTAATGTACATCTCCCCTGTCTAACTGTACTTACACATCTGTACATCTGTACCACCTGTGTGTATATCTATCCCCTGTCTAACTAAATGCCTACACATATGTACATCTACACCATCTGTCTATACATATATCCTGTCTAACTGTACACCTACAATCTGCTACGTCACATCTGTACCATCTGTCTGAACATCTCTCCCCCACCTAACTGTACACCTAACATCTATGTACATCTGTACCATTTGTATATACATCTATACATGTACCATCCATCTTATCAAATCCTATGGATGAATTTTTTGAAGAAAGAAAAGAAAAACAAATTAGTGACAGAGGAGGAGAGAATAACTCAGTATTGTTCAGGGATAATTCCTGCTGGACTTGGGGGAACATTGGATTGGTGAAATTAAACCCGGTCAGGCCACTTGCTAAGGCAAGTGTGTTTCCACTGTATTCTCTGGCCCCCAAAAAAAAAAAACATCTGAAAAGGTGTTTGGCGCAGGATAGGTTAAATAAGAAAAGATTGCTATTGGAAAGATTTGACAATATTTGGAAATAAGGGAAGGTGCATAAGAAATAAAGAACTTTCAGTGAAGTAGAAAATAAATAAAACAGTGTCTGTCGGGTTTATTTTTCACCGTGGCTCCCTTATGACCTTGCTTCCTGCCTGTGGCCCTCTGTCATTTGGTTACCTTCTTGTCTTATGTAGGACTCCTCGGTTATTTGGTTACCTTCTTGTCTCTTATGTAGGACTCCTCGGTTTATTTGGGTTACCTTCTTGTCTTATGTAGAGCTCCTCGGTTATTTGGTGTTCTTCTTGTCTTATGTAGGACTCTCGGTTATTTGTTTCACCTTGATCTCCCTGGACTATCTGGAGAGCTACCAGGGACATACAGCCCCAGATGAGAAATACAGTTATAGCATATTCATTGTAATTTGAGAAAAGTTGGAAAGGAAAATGGAACAACTAAAGAAGGGAACAGAAAGGTGTGGGAGAAAAATTAGTGATAGTGGTCTCAAATACTAAGGCTATGATAACAGTCCTTACACAGTGGAAGAGATAACAGGAATAGGGAAAAATCTAATTTTTTTCGTTACTGCATCCCTGTCTTTCCACTTCAAAGCTAGAAAAATTCAGAGTACAAAATAAATGAGAACAATGAGAGATTGAAAGAGTAGACCTGGTTTTAAAATAAACTGTGAAACAATATCTGCAGTGAAATTGCACAGTTTTGAAGATTCTTACAGTCTCTAGTCAAAAAACTTATAAAGAGGAGTTATTGCTCTGGGATGCTGAGTAGTGATGCTATTTTTAAGAATTAGTGTTCCGTCACTCAGCCTCCCCACTACCACAAACACCATCATTAGTAGCATGATTAAGAGATGTCATTTATTTGTGAAAAGAAAGCTCTACTTTAAAGAAAAATAGCTTGAAGAGTTTCCATCTTACTGGTGTCTGTAGAGGTGGATCTCATTAATTTTAGAACTTTCAGCTATCCCTTGATCACTTGATCACTTGACATCCTGTTATACATCGATTTGCAAGAGCAGGCAGCAATATTTCCATTTGACCTATCACGTGCCAGTGTAGCACTATCATTAGTAGAATTAGAGACATTATTTATTTGGGAAAAGTAAAACTACTTAAGAATAGCTTCGAATAATTTCCCATCTTACTGGTTCTGTAAAGGTGGATCTCATTAATTTTAGAACTTTTAGCTATAATTTTGTTATTTGAGAAGGAAGGTATAGTGACAGAAGTCAGAGTATGCTGGTCTATAAATGATGAATTATCATTGGAGAAGCAGTACTTTCAAAAAATGATTTCTGAAAACAGACCGCCTAGCACCTGAATCCTTTTCTAAGAAAATTGCAATTAATCTAAGACTTAGTGCTTTACCTGAATTATGGAAAACTGTATTGCTTGCCTCAGGAAGTGGGAGTTTTATGGAGGAGTGCACATTTAGTATGTATAACACATATGTATGCACATATATCACAAAATAGTATGATATGTAGCATGCATACATTTACATTTGCAGCTACTGCAATAAACATGCGCTTGGCAGGCAAAAATAATTTTTATCTCCAGGTCATAGTGAATTTCCTCACCAAAAAGTTCAAGAATCAGCTAAAAGGCATGCAAACCAAACTAAATATGTGCTGGGATTCACTGCAACCTTAATGTTTTTAGGTTTTTTATAACCTTCATATTAAAGACAGAAAATTGCTCTGATATTTAGCTGACCTAAGGCAAGTATTGAGTAAAAATTTCCAAGGCCTCTAAACTACCCCATTTCATCAGGCCTAGCTGTTGAAAAATCAGCTTAGATCATGGTGTGTGTATGTGTGTGTGTGTGTTGTCCGCAAGTTTGTGTATGTGGTACTGCAACTCTCTGAAAGAAATTTGAACAGCAGGTGTCTGTTAAAAGTCCTCTCGAAAGTGTGTAATGCATCTGGATGACAGCCTCTGAGGCAAAAAAAGCCACTGGAAATATGGAAATCCAGTTATGCATCTCCATGGAGCCCTAGGGCCGCACGGGGACTAGTTACAGAATAGAGATGCATATTCGGGAGAGTGACATTTTGATAACACATTCTTTGAAAGCGACATCAAGAAGAGAGACCTTTACCAGCTCTGGCTTGGAATGTCAGTGCTCTTGGGGATCTATTGAACTCCTTATCCTGTTGAACTTTTTTAACCTTCATTGATCAAAAATTCTTCTACTAAAACAAAACAAAAAAGTTGCTACTCCCTCATCAATTCCTCAAGGAGATCAGAAGCTAACAGTCATAAATTATTGATATTCTAGCTTTCAAAATGGGAAGGAAAGAAGTACCACTTGTACAATGCCTGCAACCTGATTTTTTTTTTATTTTCTCCATGCATTACTTCAAAATTGTCATACTGTGATGAGATTAGAAATTTATTTTCATGAATTAGTTTGGGATCCAAGAACACAGAAGAGCTAAATCGCCTTTTGGGAAAGTAGGGTCACTTTTTAAATTAATGTCGAGCTTTGGGCTCATGACATTGCTTCTCCAATGTCAGGTGAGGTGATCCAAAGTTTCCGCAACGACATCTAATCAAATTGGCTTGGTGAATCTGAAAAGGATTTTATGTACTCCATTGTTTTGAACTAAGAGGCATAGAGCTGCAGTTTCCATCTTCAGATGGGATATGCAGAGGCCAAAGTAACTGCCCAATTGGTAGGGCGCTGCTACGAGAGCAGCCAATCAGGATTCTGTCTCTGGCATCCCAAATCCTTTCAGGAGTTATCCTCGAGCAACACAGGGTGTAGCCAATAAAACAAAAAAACAGCCAAAGAAACAAAACTAATGGGGGCATATAATATTTGTGCTTATGAAAAAATTCTAACAGTATATAACCAGGTGGGTGGTCAAATGTGGTGATATCTATATCTTATATATGTTAGATCTTATTTAACTTCTACATATATTTATACTGTGAAAACAATTTGAGTAATGGAACTGTTTTCAAGTAATTTTTCCTTCTTCCATTATCTTTATTTTCAGTGAAGTAGATTAAGCTTGACTTTCTTATAAAAGGTGCAAAGAACACAAGTGTTTTCAATGATATATCATATAAGATAGATACTTATAGCCATAATATACGCCACAAAAGAACTCCAAAACCTCAAAAAATAACTGACTAATTATAGCAATATCTTAGGAACAGAGATTTTTCCAAAGAACATATCCAAGTAGTCAATAAAGCAACAGACTCATGGAAATTACAGAAGCAGAGTTAAATATAAGACCACACACCCATTATGATAAATATAATTCAAAAAATTAAAATGACATGCAGGAGAAAATATGGAGAAATTGAATTATAAATTGTCACTAGGCGTAATATAGTTCCACCTCTGAGGGAAAAAGTTTGGCAGTTTCTCAACTATAATAAACATGAAATATATAATTTTCAGTTCTGTTTCTAGTAGATAGTCTCCAAAATTCTAGAATAGGTATTCAAAATTGCATATAGCATGTATAGTCACATCTTCATAGGAAAAATATTCAGCATTGTCTAAAGCTAGAAATATTTTAAATATTCTTAGTACTATTAATATTGCTAAGAGATTATAATATTAATCATTAGCTAAGCAATATTAATGCATTAAAATAAATTAGTACTATGAATGCATTAAAATAAATGCAGACATAACAGCAAACATTGTTGAATTCCATACAAGTGTGAACACATATCCAGATTGTATCCTATATACACATATACATACACAAATAAGTCATGACATAGTTGATTAGTTCATACAAATGAAAACTACTTTTGGGGTGAAAACATACTTATAAATAAACTGTATGTGATAGTTACACATATTATAAATAATCTAAACATGATCACTATAAATGCAAATTTAAAGTGCATTTCATTTCACTAAAAATGCCAGGCAGCACCTAGCTAATGCGTTCAGTACATCTTCCTTTTAGCAAGAATTATATATATGCCTCCTGTTTTCAACCTCTCCTCCCATTTTTTCAGAAGTTTTTGAGGCTGGAGAGAGAACATGGATCAGGCACTTGCCTTGTATGCAGAGCCCCTGGTTCCTGGTTCATACCTCTAGGTACCACCAAGAATGACTTCTACAACCACTGCGCAGTAAACCTGAGCAATGAATGCAGTCCAGACCAAACAAACAGAAAGATCATTATTAAGATATAATCTGCATATCCATATGTGATATACACTAAATTTTAGTACTAACAACTGTGTAACCAACATAAAACTTGTACTATACAAACTTTCTCTACTGTTCTATAGTGGCCCCTCCCATTCTTTTCCTTTCACTCACTCCTCAATTATCCTTCCTTTCTAATTAGAAAATCACTTTTCATTTTTGGGTCACAACCTTGGTGCTCAGGTCTTGTTCAAAGCCATGTGCTCAGGGATCATCACTGGCAGGGCTCATGGGGTCTATATATGTCGGGCCAGGTATTGAACCTTGTCAGGCCAGCAGGCAGAGCAATGCCTTACTCTGTGCTTATTTCTCCAGCCCAACTACCTTTCTTCTCCCAAGAAGACATCTACATCTAGGGTGACTTATCATGAAATTAGAAGGAAAAAAAATAGTATTAAAAAGGAACAGGGATTAAACAAGGTAGAGAAAATAAAACTTAAAGATTATGCTTGGTTGAGTTAAAGCCTTTAACTTTGCAAATATAATTAGAATAATGCTTGTGCATGCACATGGATGATTACTAATTAGAAAACCTTGCAATCATATTTCAAGAAATGACTATTACATTTTTTAATTACATGGATAAAATATTTTGGAGACTTGGAGATTAGCTATTTAAACATTAGAATGTAGAAGGCTTGGAAAGTTCCTCACAGCAGATCAAGAAGAAAGCTAAAATTTTTATGGAGATAATGGAAAGCAAATAAGACATTGAACAATCCATAGGCAGGACTTTGGTTAGACAGGATTTGAAGTATAATCTCAGTCCTAATCAGCAGACATTTGGTGAGTCATTACACAATGCAAAGAAAGCAGGTGGTGGTTAAAGCAGAGGTCAAACTGATGATTTAACAGCAGTTTCGAGAAATGACTATGAGGCAGGATAGAATCTATAACTGAAAAGATTATAAAGCAAGTCAGGTGGAGGGATGCTGCCTCCTCATTTAGCCATCATCTTGTTCTCGCTAAGGAAATGATAAAGGCCCCAGGATTCTTAGAAGCTGAGATTGAAAATGTTTACGGCATCATCATCAACATCATCATCATCATTTTAACAATACCAAAGATTTAAATATTATTTGGTCCTCTTCACATCCATCTTTTATTGACATTAAGGAGAAAGAAAAAGAAAGCTAATTTAAATGGTTACAAGAATTCTCCCATCCCAGCACCCAACTGATCTGTTACTTATATCCAAACATAGCTGATAATAGAAATTACCTGGCAGTAATGTCAAAAAAATGTCTTCCACTCTTTCAAACAGAAGGCGTTTTTCAAAGATTAACTAGCCGCGCAAATGGCTACCTCATTAACCAAAATCGGAAAGATTCCAAATGAAGCTTACAAAATGACTGCATTCAGCAGTCACATACATTCAAGCATCTATCATGGACTTTTCCTCTTTCAATTGTGTTAAAGCAACTCACCATTTTTCCAGGGTCACGCTGTAATATACTTTCCTGTTTTCTGATCACAACAATAAAGCATGACTGACAGTGATAAAGAAAAATTATATGTCAATTTTTCCCAAACAAAAGAAATTTTAAAAGCATGCTCAAAGGCTCCACATGTGTCCACTGAGATTGTATTGAATTCTGGTCATTCATTTGAAATGTGTTCACACCTGTTTAGCTGTTCATGCAAACAGAACCAGGACTGTTGAAGCCACATAATTAGTATGTATATTCTAATTCAGAAAAAAACTCTTCTACTATTTTTACAAGAAAAAAATTTGACAGTCTCAATCTGGTTGAATGTAGTTCCAGTCGTCTCAACCCAAGTTTTCATATATATACTCCAAAACTTTTACAATTCAGAAATTTTAAAGAGTAGTAGCCTTAAGACAAAGCGGTTTTTGCTTCCACCTCAATCTTTCTATTTTGTATTGACTCAACCTAAAGTACTTAGTGTTAATTCTATTTTTGCTTTTTGTGTTAACAGATGCTATTAGTTTATGATCAAACCCAACCTATAGCTTATGCTTTGACAGATATCTCTTCTTTATTCTTAACATTGAAACACATGTCCTTGGCTTTCATTCTTTAGAACTTGGCTCTAAATACGCTAGAATTATCTTGCATTTTTATTGTTTGCCTACATTCATCACTTCTTAAAAGCAAAACAATTTAATTAGAACATTAACATTCTATGGATAATTTTACTTAAAAGGAAAAGAATTATTCCTAATGTA
>JAJIBD010033415.1:0-65014 GCA_021461705.1 Cryptotis parvus | reverse complement strand
CCTGGCAGGAAGGATCAAATGCCCTCAGGTAATTTCTCCCAGCACCTCACCTATTATCTTAAGCCAGGATCTGCCTGGAATTGCCTTTATAGGATAGAGAAGGGGGTTTTCTGAGATGGCATGTCTCTGTAACAAAGATTAATACTAATGCCAGTTAAATATTTCTCCAGAAGCCTTCACAAGAGTCTCGGTCTACTTCACAGTAGTTTTGTATTTTAGTTGCCTGAGCTATCAGGGGAGCCATTCTTGCTTGCTTGGAGGCAAACAGCGTTCTCTCTGGTAGAATTACTTAGAGATCCAACGTGGTCAGGCAAATATGCTGTTAAGATCTAACTAGTCCCACGGTGCTTGTGGTAGCATGAGAGGAATATTTATACCAGCCAGTACAGAATACATGGTCAGATAAGACTGCCACATTCAGACTACCCCTATCTATGATGTGACCTGCAGGGAGGCAATCCAGGGCAGATGCAGAGGCCTAGGCTTTTAGGTGTCCTGCAACAGATACCAACTATTAGAACTTGTGGGACACAGCAAAAGCTGTGTTAAGAGGAAAGTTCATAGCTCTGCAAGCATTCATAAGGAAAGAAGGGCCCACATAAATAACCTGATCACAGCTGAAAATACTCAGAAAAAAGACCAACAAAGAAGCCCAACCTAAGCAGAAAGAAGGAAGTAATAAAACTTAGGGAGGAAATCAATGAGCTAAAACAAAAAAAAAACAATCCAAAAGATTAATAAACCAAGAGCTGGTTCTTTGAAAACTGAACAAGATATACAAGCCACTGGCAAACCTTGTAAGGACAGGGAAAGAGAGAACCCAAATAAACAAATCAGAAATGAAAATGGTGACATCACAACAGAAAAGACAGAAATCCAAAATATCATCAGAGATAACTTTTGATAACCTGTATGCCACAAAACATGAGAACCTATAGGAAATAAATAAAATTCCTGAATCCTTTAACCTCCACGATTGAAACAACAATACCTACAATGCCTGAATAAGCCTGTCACCATCGAGGATATAGAAGCAGTAATTAAAAAGACTGTCCAAACAAAAAAGCCCAGGTCCAGATGGGTTCACTAGCGAATTCTACCAAACCTTCAAGGGAGGACCTACTGCCTGTCCTTTTCAAGCTTTTCCAGGAAATAGAAGAAACAGAAAAACTCTCAAACATCTTCTAGAGGCACATATCACCTGATACCCAAAAGCACGGAGAGACAACACAAAGAAGGAAAATTACAGACCAATCTCATTGATGAACACAGATGCTAAGATCTTCAACAAAAATACTAGGGAAACAGAATCCAAAGGCTCATCAAAATATCATACATCATAACCAAGTAGGATTCATCCCAGGGGAATTCAAGGATGGTTCGACATTCTCAAATCAGTCAACATAATATACCATATCACTATCACTATCTTCCCGTTCATCATCTATTTGCTCGAGGCAGGCACCAGTAACATCTCCATATGTCCTGTCTCATGCTAGTAGAGCCCAAGGGCATCTGCTTGCTCCAGGAACATAAAGATCTTCAAACAATTATATTAGGTCATACCATGGGAATGACCTAATATAATTGTTACTGGTATTTGGCATATCAAATATGACATGGGCAGCTTGCCAGTCTTGCCGTGCAGACATTATATCAATAAGAGAAAAAATGAAAACCATATGATCCTATCAATAGATGAAGAAAAAGCATTTGACAAGATCCAGCACCCATTCATGATTAAAACCCTCTAGAAAATGGGAATTGAAGGAAGCTTCCTCAAGATAGTCAAAGCCATCTACCAAAAGTCAACAGTGCGTATCATTCTCAATGGGGAATATTGAAAGCCTTGCCCTTCAGATCAGGAACACGACAAGGTTGCCCTCTCTCCCCTCTTTTTATTCAATATAGTACTGGAATTCCTTGCCATAGCAATCAGAGAAGAAAAAGGACATTAAGGACATCCAGATAAGCAAGGAAGAAATCAAGCTATCACTATTTGCAGATGACATGATAATATACTTAGAAACCCTAAACTCTGAACCCAAAAACTCTTAGAAAGAATAGTATGTATAGTACAGTGGCAGGGTACAATATCAATTCCCAAAAAGTCTGTTGCTTTCCTATATACAAAAACGAAAGAGAGAAAGGGATATTAATAAATTAATTCCATTCATAATTGTGCCACAGTAAAATCAAATACCCAGGAATTAGCTAACCAAGTGTGTAAAGGACCTGTACAAATAAAACTACACGACACTGCTACAAAAAAAAAAGGGATATGAGGAAATGGAAACACATTCCCTGCTCATGGGTGGGGAGAATTAACATTGTCAAGATGATAATACTCCCTAGAACTTTATACAGATTCAATGTGGTCCCTATAAGGATACCCATGACATTCTTTAAAGAAATTGACCAAACACTCCTGAAATTCTTATGGAAAAATAAACCCCCCACATATAGCTAAAGCAATCCTTGGGTAAAAAGAAGATGGGAGGCATCACCTTTCCCAACCTCAAACTGTACTACAAAGAAGCAATAATTAAAAACATCATGGTATTGGAATAAAACCAGACCTGTGGACCGAATGGAATAGAGTTGAGTATCCCGGACACCCACCCTCAAAGACATGATCAGTTAATCTTTGATAAAGGTGCAAAGAGTCCAAACTGGAGAAAGGAAAGCCTCTTCAACAAGTGGTGCTGGGAAAACTGGACAGCTACATGTAAAAAAATGAATTTGGACCTGTGTCTAACACCTTGCACAAAAATCAGATCAAATGGATTAAAGATCTCAATATCAGACCTGAATCCATAAAGTATGTTGAAGAAAATATAAAAAAACCTCCATGACATTGAAGCTAAAGATATTGTCAAAGGTGAAACACCATTAACAAAGCAACTAGAAGAAAATATAAACATATGGGACTACATGAAACTAGAGAGCTTCTCCACCTCAAAAAGAAACAGTGACCAAGATACAGAGACAGCCCACAGAATGGGAAAGAATATTCATCCAATACCCATCTGATAAGGGGTTAATATCCAGGATATATCAGGCAAAAGGTACAGCAGTATAAGAAGAAAACAGCCAACCCCATTAAAAAATGGGGAGAAGAGATGAACAGAAACTTTGACAAGGAAGAAATTCAAATGGCCAAAAAGGCATATGAAAAAAATGCTCATCATCACTAATCATCAGAGAGATGTAAATCAAACATGAGATATCACCTCACACCACAGAGACTGGCCCATATCCAAAAGGGTAAAAGCAACAAGTGCTGGCGTGGATGCGGGAAAAGGGGACTGTCATACATTGTTGGTGGGAATGTTGACTTGTAAAACCTTTCTGGAAAACAATATGGACATTCCTCCAAAAGACTAGAAATTGAGCTCCCTTTTGACCCAGCCATACCACTCCTGGGAATATATCCTGGAAAGCCAAAAACACACAGCGGAAACACAATCCGCACTTTTATTTTCATAGCAGCACTGTTTACAATAGCCAGAACCTGGAAACTACCTGTATGTCTGAGAACTGATGACTGGATAAAGAAACTGTGGTACATCTACACAATGGAATACTACGCAGCTGTTAGGAAAAATGAAGTTATGAAATATGCCTATAAATGGATGGACATGGAAAGGATCATGTTTAGTGAAATTAGTCAGAAGGAAAGAGGGAGATATAGAACGACTGCATTTATTTGCATGACATTAATATATTAGATGGTCTTACCAAAAGTGGAAATTACCACAAACCTGTGGGAGTCAGAGGTTAGGTAAGACAAAGAAGGGAACATGTGTGAATAAATGTCGAAAGGGCTAATACCAACCTAGAACTGAGCATTAAATACAGGCAAAAAATGCACATGATGGCCTGTAAGTTTGTAGTGCAACCCACAATGTGTAAGAGAAGGAAAAGAGAGAGAGGGGAGAGAAAAGAGATAAAGAACCTGCCATTTAGGCAGGCTATGGGAGAGGGGGTGGAATTGGGGACATTGGTGGTGGAAAATGGGTACTGGTGCAGGGGGGGGTGCTGGAACACTATGTGACCGAAGCCTCCTAAACATGAACAATGTTGTAATTGTATATCATGGTGGTATAATAAAATGTCTAATAAAAATAACGAAAAGATTTTAAAATGTTAATAGTTGTTGTGAGCGGTAACATTAATCACTTTTTTCTTACATTTTGTCTTCCATTAAAACTTTTTCTAAGATATTATATCATCTTTTATGCATAATTAGGGAAAAATTTGCACTATTGAACCAATGTTTCCAAATTTATTTCACTTAGATCAGTTTCAATTGGTAATAAAAAATTAATTATATTAGAGTTCAGCTCATTTTTTAGAATTCACCAAAATCAAGTCAGTTTCTCTCTTCTTAAGGACTTTAAAATAAAACATGGAACTTAATAAAAGATAATCCATAATTCAATATTGCTCCTTTCTCTGTTCAAAGTATCTCTTGCTCTCCCCGAAATTTTCTTTTACTAAAATTCCACATGCCTGAAACTTAAAGCAGCATTTTTCATATCAAGTGTCATTATCTGTCACTTGATTTCTAATGCCTTAATCAAAACCTTTGATATAAATTTTAACAGTTAAACTCTTATCTTTATATTTTAAAAATCTCAGATTCACATAAAAAATTCCTTTTGAAACATATGCCACATATATCCTTTTCTCTATTTTCTTCCCTTTCTATTTACTTTTTTCTTATTATGTGTGCATTGGGTGGTTATAGCCACTGGTGCCCATAGCTTGCTCTTGGCTGTACACCCAGTAATGTGTCCTGACAGGCGTGAGGCATTATATGTAGCACCAGGAATCAAACCTGTCTAAGCTGCATGTAAGACAGTGTCCTATCCCCTGCACTATCTCTCCGCCTCACCCCTCCTTTCCCATTCTTTTTAATGTAAATAAATATATGGTTTATAAAAAATATGCAATAAAAATATCATTCTTGTTTTGTTTTTTAGGCCACACGTGTTGTTCTTGGGGCTTACTCCTCTCTCTGTGCCCCCTGGCTTACTCCTGGGAGACTGGAAGGAACATATGAGGTGCCAGGAATCAAATCTAGGTTGTCAAGTACAAGGCAAAAAAGCCACCCACGCTACTATCACTCTAGCCCTAAAATGTCATTTTCAAAGCATCAAAGGTCTACACAATGAAGTATTATGTATCTCTTAGGAAAACTGAAGTTATGAAATTTGCCTATAAATGGATGGACATGGAGAGGATCATGTTGAGTGAAATTAGCCAGAAGGAAAAAAGACAGATACAGAATGACTGCATTTATTTGCATGAGAGGCAAAACATGGATCAGAAAAGTCTTGTCAAAGATGAAATCTACCACAAATGTGTGGGAATCAGAGGTTAGGTAAGACAGAGAAGGGAACAGTGTGATAATAATTGTCAAAAGTGATAACAACATCCTAGAACTGTGCATTGAATATAGGCAAAAACATACACATGATAATTTCTAAATGTATGTATTGCAATCCAGTGTGCAAGAGAAGGAAAACAGAGAAAGAGAGAGTGAAAAGAGATAAAATAAACTACCATACAGGCAGGCTAGAGAGGGGGGAAGGGAATCAGGGGACATTGATGGTGGGAAACCGGCATTGGTGGAGGGATGGGTGCTGGAACACTGTATGACCGAAACAAAAACATGAACATCTTTATAATTGTATATCTCATGGTGGTATAATAAAATATTTTTTAAAAAGGTAAAAGTATTTGCAATTCTCAGCCTATGGCAGGAAATATGGGTGAGTGGACTGATAATTTATCGACATGATAGAGCATGATTAGTGATCTAACAACAGAGAAAGTTGGAGGCAAGCAGAATTATTGTCGTCTCAGAACCAGAACCGAAAGACTCCATACTCATCTGGCATCTGCTCCACATTGTACCTCTGATTAAAAATGTACTTGATGGGAGCTTCAGGGATCTTTCCAATTCTTCTTTTAAGGTTTCAGTCAACAGTAGCCATAATGTGACATTTGTGCCGAAGTTACTTTTGTAGTCATCTGCCTCGATTCCTTGGTGTGTGCATCATAACCACTCAAATCTTAGATCCTTGAAAAACTTGAGATCCATTAAATATGACTGCCTCAATTTCTCAATCACAGCTATGACACAGTTGTTTATACAGGGATACACTTGACATATAGACAGTCCATCACTGATTGTACCAAGTCCAATTTGGCTATGATGAAAAAGCTGATAATGAAGATATCAATGAGGAAATGGTACAGTAGTCCCAGCTGTGTGTTCTATTGGAAAAAATAAGCAGAGAGGGTGGTGGGTGACTTCTTTTCCTCCAACTCACTGGGTTCTTTCTTGACTTTCTTTTTAGGTTTTAATCTATCCTTTTCTTTCAGTTTCTAATCTCTGAGACTAAGCATCCACTTCATGTTCACATGTTTCCTTGTCTTCTTTTGTTTCCCTCCATTCTTTTTATTCTAAATGGTAAAATAAACAGGGCATTCTGTTTCATGCCCTGGTTAAAGTATGCACCAGACATATTTCATATACTGTGCTCAAAGTTGTTAAGGGACTGTCTTGAGCATGTTGTTTCCATATTCACAGATTAGCAAACACTTCCAAGTGTCTATCAAACATTTTTTCTAGATTTCAAGCCCCATCTGCTCTGTAAACTAATATTTCTCCTTCTGAAATCCTGCTTCTAATTTCTTAATTCTTGCTAAAGTAGAATCTGCAATTTCCTTTAATTTTTACCTTTCTGGATGTTTTATTATTTCTAATAAGCATTCTCACCTCTATTCATGGGATAGTTTGTTCACTCTTCATTTATTTTAACAATTAAAATTTCTATTTGAATATGTTATAATGGACGTATGTAAATCTTACTGTATACATTAAGTTTTAAGCATATTTTATTTCCTAGAAGCCAGAGTGATAGTGCAGTGGCTAGAGCACTTATCTTGCATGCAACCAACAAGGATTCAATTTCTGGTACTCCATATGACCTCTTGCCCCTTCAGGAGTGATCCTGACCACAAAGCCAAGAATAAACCCTAAACACCACTGATGTGACCACCACACGTTTTTCAAGAAATGTCTTTGAAGTCCTTCTCTTCACAAATCCACCAACTGAGAAATCTCAATATCTGAAGGAGCAGATAGTAAGGCTGGTTTGTTGGGTTTGAGGTCTCAGAGAACAATAATAGTTTGGATTGCTTTAATCAACTGAATGCTGGAATTTGGAATTCGATAGTGTAGAAGAGGTAGCCACCAAGAATGGAAGCATCTGGGAATCAGGTAGAATGCACTTAGGGCGAATATACAGAAAGAAACCTTCAGCAGAGCCTTGCATCACCCCTGTATTCTTGGTCTCTGGGAATCTTACAATTGGAAGTATGCCTCCCAGTCGACTCTGCTTTTGAGGGGTACTGGGTCCTCTCCCTGGTTTTTCTCAATCAGTCCATTATCTCCTTTTATATAGGAATATTTATTGATGTTTCTTGTGAAAGGTGTTTTATACGTGCCAGAGTTCTGTGTAGAACACATCCAGCTCTTCAGAGGAAAAATGCCATAAAATTGAATACATAAATAATAAATTGATTCAACAGATGTTGACTCTTTTTTTTAGACAGTGACTTTAAAGTACTGACTCAGAATCTCTGAGAGAAGAAATAAAGTAAAAGTGAAACTCAATTTGTCACCCATACCCATGGAGAAAAAGGAAATGTTTAGATTAAACAGAATTATCTATAACCTATCCAACAAGATGAGATAAGAAGCACCTCTCACATCTTCAAAGCAGATCTCATGATAACCAGCATGCATGACTGACAGGTCCTGGATCAATTCCTGGAGCTGCCGTATTTCCCTGAGCACCATCAGGTATAGCATCTACAAAAGTAATAATAATAAGCTAGCATGAAGAGCAAAGTTTTTAATTGAATATCCTGTGCATTAAATGGAAATAGTAAACTCAAATCATATGTCCTAAGCTTCTGAAAACAATTTAACACATTTTAAATGAGTAGACATTAATGAATAAATATTAAAATCTAGGTATGGAAATAGGAAACAGCAGGCAAAATTTCTTTTGAGTAGACATCTTTTCTGTTATTAAAAGAGATTATTAGTCAAAGAAACAATGATTACATCAGATGAAATTTTGGAATTGTAAGTTATATTTACTATTAAAATTATCTTCATTGAGAAGGAAGAAAGAGAAGAGAGAGAAAGGGAAAGAGAGAAAAGAGATGGAGAAGCCTGCCAGGGGGGCAGGCTACGGGAGTGGGGGAGGGAATCGGGGACATTGGTGGTGGGAAATGGGCACTGGTGGAGGATTGGGTGCTGGAACACTGTATGGCCAAAATCCAAACATGAACATTTTTGTAATTGTTAAAAAAATAAAATAAAATAAATTTTAAAAATCTTTATTGACTATGATTTTACCTTGAGCACTAAGTGCAAATATTTCTTATTTAAACATATCCATTTCTGAAAATTTTACTTTATACAAAGGAAGAACTATTATGAAAAAATTATGAAGACATGTTATTTAAGGTATGTTACATGGATAACTAGTATAAGTGTTAGAATGGAACCTACCAGCTATATAAAATGTAGAATCTACAAAACAGTTGAAATTAGGACAAAAATTTCCAAGTTATCTGTGTATGCGTTGAAATTTGTGAAGCAAATTTGGCTATATATTGTTTAATAAAAAAAGTTTTCTATCAATAATCCTAGGATTTTTGGTGATTACTTTAAAAGTAATTCTTTAACACTTAAATCACTATCACTATCTTCCAGTTAATCATCTATTTGCTAGAGCGGGCACCAGTAATATCTCCATATGTCCTGTCTCATGATAGTAGGAACCCAAAGGCATCCGGCTTGCTCCAGGAACATAAAGAGCCTCAAACCATTATATTACATCACGGGAATGACCTAACATAAATGTTACTGGTATTTGTCATATCAAATGATACACGAGCAGCTTGCCAGGCTTGCCGTGCAGATGGCATACTCTTGTAGTCACTTCTAAACACAGCATTTATTGATGAACCGTGGGGCCGCTAGCGGCCTCGCGAGCAGGGCTGTGATAGTCTGGTCTGCTGGGTGGAGTTGTGACTAGAGGGAAGTCCGGATGTGGAAAATGGCAGGCCCCATGGATAGGGGAGGGTGGTCTTGCTTGTTGTGAGGTGCTGGGGTGGCAGGCCAGGGCTAGAACCCGGCATGCCTCCCAGGCAACTCATGAGCATCTGGGCACAGGGAGAGCAAGTAGCAGCTCTGCCCCATGTCTGAGAGTCTGTGGTTCAGCATACCTGGGCCAGATTAAAAAAAAAAAAAAAACTGCTGCAGGTTGGCTGTCGATGATCCAGCTGTGATAGTCTGGCCTGCTGGGTGGAGTTGTGATGAGAGGGAAGTCTGGATGTGGAAAATGGCGGGCCCTATGGATAGGGGAGGGTGGTCTGGCTTGTTGTGAGGTGCTGGGGTGGCAGGCCCAGGGCTAGAACCCGGCATGCCTCCCAGGCAACTCATGAGCAGCTGGGCACAGGGAGAGCAAGTAGCAGCTCTGCCCCCATGTCTGAGAGTCTCTGGTTCAACATACCTGGGCCAGATTGAAAAAAAAAAAATAACTGCTGCCAACACTGCAGAATATTTTGCAAAGCTTTCTTTTGAAAAGCAACCTTTGTGCCTGCTTCTAACACTTAAAACAATACAACAAATATGCGTGCTTAAAATTTCATCTTTCATTAAATTTTCCAGTAAAAGAGAAAAATATGTCAAATGGGAAAATATCAGGAATACTGTGAGATAGAACAAATGTCTCTTTTGTGGTCTCAGTCTATGCTTAGCAATGACACCCATGCCCTCAAATATACAAATTGCATTTTTCCTTTCCATCACATTCTTCCTTTATTGTTTGGGAGCTGGGTTGCACCTGGCAGTGCTCAGGGAACACCTGAGGAACCATTTTCAATGCCAGGATTCGAATCACTGTCACAGCCATAAGCAACATCAGGGCACATGTCTTAACCCCTCTGTGTGTCTCTAGACCCTAATTCTTAAATTTTGTTTTCCCATCAGAGAGAACTTTATGGTGAAAATTTTGTTTCTTAAACTGTTTTGCAATCAGTGAATATTTAAAACACAATTCCCTTTTGTATACTTTAAAAAGTTTAATTATACATCAATATTGCACTCAAAAAATATTCCACAACAAATATGAAATGCTTAAAATTTTAGTTTAAATTTAAAATTTAAAAAATGCGACAATCGAGGCCGGAGCGATAGTCCAGCGGGTAGGGAGTTTGCCTTGCACACAACCTGGCCTGTGCCGGCCCAGGTTTGATACCCGGCATCCCATACGGAACCCCGAGCACCGCCAGGGAGTAATTCCTGAGTACAGAGCCAGGAGTAACCCCTGAGCATCGCCGGGTGTGACCCAAAAAACAAACAAACAAAAAAAAACGCAACAAGGAAAATTGGGATCCTGAAAATAATACAGTCAGCTAATATTCAACAAGACACTTAATAAATGATGCTGGAAAATTAGAAATTTACATGTAACTGATTAAGTAATTTATAAAACCAGATTCTTCTCTAGCACAGAAATTAATTTAAAATAGATTACAGGCATATATTAATAAAAATCATATAAGAAAGAACTTTTAAGGAAAAGTGAAAGAAATATGCAGTCTCTGATTCTAAGACCATAAGCAGAAAAGATGCTAATTTTGGTCCTCACTGTCATTCAGTCTTTCCAGGATCCCATATCCTGTTCCAGGTATACCAAACAGAGCCTTCTGAAAGCAGACCATGGGTAGCTTCCCATATATTTCGTCTCATGTCATATGTTCTCCAGACACCTAGTAGTGCCAATCTTGCAGTTGCTAATCCTGTTCCCTGACAAAAGATTAAAAGATAACTAGAAGAGAGACTAAGAAAAGATTTGGGTTTAAGTTGTCAAAAATAGTAAAAATTTTAGCTCACTCTAGTGTCAAGACCCTAAGCACTGTCTGTCTTCTACATTTAATAAGATATCAAGGTTTTGCTTTTATAAATACAAGGGGTGTATATTTCCCAAAGTATCCTAATAATATTCCTATCACCAACCTCCCTTTTCCTCTTTGTATCAATTTGATTATCAGATATATATCCTTGTCTAATCCAAACACAGGATGCAGTGATTTTTAACAGTTCCTTCTCTCTAGCAGCCAATTTCTACACTATCTGATAGGACCCTCCAGTATTGCCTCAGTTTATAGTTAGTCCCATCTCTGTCAGTCCCATCTCTGTCAGCTGCCTTATTGGGTGCATTTTCCTAATCTCAATCCTCCTCAATTCTCATTCACAGTGCTGCTGCATGTCACCTTTAAATTCAGATCCTATCATTTTATTTGCCTATTCAAAATCTTTTCACAGCATGTTTACCTTTGCGTAGATCCCAATGACTGCATCCTCACACAAGAGCATTTCTAGTGAAGATGTCTGACATTTTCCTAGTACTATCAGGGAACTAGTTGTAGTTCATTAATTCGTAAAGAAACTTAAAGAATATGTGATTTAAATTTCTGCATGTGTCTTCACCTCAAGGAGCACTAGCTGCCTATAAGGATGATGCAGAGTAGCAGAATTAAATTCTGGTTTTCTTATTCCTCTTGGTTAGTGGCCTATTGTTTCCTTCTCTTAGTATAGGGTTGGACAGAGGCTACAATTCTGATTAATAAAGCAGATTAAATATGCTATAAAGAAGACTGGTTTATAAGCATGATAACTGCTATACAGATATTGGGGAAATCCCTTTCATTTATAGTAATATGGACAGATCTAGAGTTTATTATGCTTAGTGAAATAGACAGCTGGGGAAGAAAAGCACTTGATTTTAATTATATTGTGGTATGTATAGAAAACAAATATATGGCCTAAATTAGAAAGACTTGGATTATAAGACCAAGTACTGATTAACAGAAGGAAAGGAGAAGGTGAGGGTGGGGGAGAAAGAGAAAACCTGAATTGACCTATAAAGGTAAACATATGTGGTCTATTCTATAAAGAAAATGCTGGTTTTATGTTACAAAATATATTATAGATAGTGCTTAACAAAAATATGTATTGCTAAGTAGCAGATTATAATAAAAAATCTTCAGGATGCAACAAAGCACCTGAATAACAGAACACTTTGTGTAAATGAAACATTAATTCATTATTGAAAAAGTATAAAATTGGCAGAGATCTTCTGGCCACCATGCAAGAATGAGTCATTTGCTGTAAGGCAAAGTGGGATGGGTGAGCCCAGCCTTGACCAAACAGAGCCCAAGCAGCCAAATACCTCCACACTTCACAATTGTCTCCATGCTCCTGGCTGCACTCCACTGCTTGGGATGAGCCTCATCCAGATATTAATCTTGAAAAGCTCAGGTTTTCAGGGTTTTTGACTGAATTCTCTAGGATTTCATGGAGTTGAGGATGGGCTACCTCTGCTCCCTCCCCGACACCCATCTGCCTATATGCCTGTAAGCACTGGCAATCACTCACAAGCTCCAAATCCTCCATCCGGTTAAAAAATTAACTCCAGATGATTACAAGGTACTTGCTTTTCTGAGGCACAAATAGGAATGGAATTTTTTTAATATCCTTCCTTCTCTTTCATTATTTGTATATAGAGAAACCATAGACTTTTGGGTAATGATTTTTCAACCTGCCTATTTTCTACATAACCATATTGTTTCTAAGAGCTTTGTTGTAGTCTTTAGGATTTTCTAAGTATTCTATCATGTCATCTGCAAATAGTGATAGCTTGATTACTTCCCTTACTTATCTGGATGTCCTTCATATCTTTTTCTTGCCTAACTGCTATGGCAAGTACTTCCAATACTATACTAACTAGAAGTGGCAAGAGTGAGCAACAGTGCCTTGTCCATGATCTTAGAGGAAAGACTTAGTTTTCACCCATTAAAAATGTTGCTTGCTGTGGGCTTGGGGTAGATGGCTTTTACTATACTGAGGAAAGTTCCTTCAACTCCCATTTTTTTAGTTTTAACATAAATGGGTACTGGACCTTGTCAAATGCTTTCTCTACATATATTTATATAATCATATGGTTTTTATATTTCTATTATTGATGTATATTATGTCATGATAACCTCTAAATATATGTATGGCAATCCACAATGTGGGGGAGAGAGGAGAGAGAGAGAGGCCTGCCAGAGAGGCAAGCTAGGGGGGGGGAGGTTTAGGGACACTGGTGGTGGGAAATAGGCACTAGTGGAGGGATGGGTGTTGGAACACTGTATAACCAAAACCCAAACATGAACTTTGGTATCATTATATATATATATATATATATATATATATATATATATATATATATACATACATATATCATGCGAATAAATGCAGTAGCACCCACAGTTTCTTGCTGAACCCCTCTGGGTGTGAGAGAACCTCCATTTCTTGTGGGTATTGTCCTGCTCTGGTGTTCTGAGAACTGTTCTAGTGATTTTTTTAACTTACTTTTTACGCTTATTGCTACTCCTTTGCATTTGTCTGGTTTCTTTTCCTTTTTTTCTTCTTTTTTTTTTTGGGCCACACCCAGCAATGCTCAGGGCTTACTCCTAGCTCTGTGCTCCATGCCAGGGATCATTCCTGGCCATGCAAGGGAATATATATGGGGTGCTGGGGTCAGACCTAGGCCAGCCACATGCAAGGTGGCGATCTGCTTGTTGTGCTCTTGCTCCGCCCCTGTCTATTCTAAATGCATAAATTTAGAATCCTTAGTCTATAGTTGCGATTCATCAGTAAATGAAGAACTGCGAGCCTACTCCTGAGAGTATACCACCTGCACGGCAGAGACTGGCAAGATACCCGTGTCGTATTTGATATGCCATATACCAGTAACAATTATAGACCTCACTCCCATGACCTGAAGGAATGGTTTGAGGCTCTTCGTATTCCTGAAGCAATCAGATGCCATTGGGCTACACTGGCACGTGATAGGGTCAAATGGAGATGTTACTGGCACCCGCTTGAGCAAATTGATGAATAAAGGGATGTCAAGTTATCAAGATATTATGTCAATTGACTTACTAGAGAAAGAAGACAAGGAGAAAAAGGTCTGTCATAGAGGCAGGCTGGATGGGTGGGTGGCAGGAGGGTTACTGGGAACACAGGTGGTTGGAAATCTACAAGAATGGGTGTTGGGGCATTGTTTGACTGAAACCTGATCATGAAATAAGTAAGTTAAACAAGTAAGTAATATTTTAATGAGGTTTTATCAATATAGGGCGGATAAATTTGAAAGGGACAAGTTGAAGGCAGGTTCATGAATAAAAATTTATCGCAACATTAAAAAGATCTATCAATCAATGTCTGATTCCAGTATATTACTAATGGTGTAGAACTGAAGCTAAAGGAGGTGAAGTGGACAAAACATAGAGACAGTTTGCATTTGAAACCTTGATGTGAGGTAGGAGAAATTCTGGGTTGTATGGTTTATTTCAGCCACTGAAGAATTACAAAAGATAAATCAAGGTGAATTATTTTATTGTACTTACTTATGCTTTTTATCTTTGTTTCTTAATTAGTGAGAAAGGAGGGGCAGGGGAGCTAGTACAGAATGCTTTGCATGTATAAGGTTTTGTTTAATTTTCCCTTTCTGACCCCTAAGCACAGAGCCATGAATAAACTTGAGCACTGCCATGTGTCTTCCAACTGGTTTCCCTGTAAAGAGTGGGAGAAGAGATACAATAATAATAAATCTAGTAACATCTCAGGCAACTAGACATGTGTATTAGGGGGATTATTTTCAAAAGCATAGGTAAATTCCTATAGCATCAGTTAAAGCTAGCCAAGGAAGAGGTGCTGTGATGAGAACTAAAGTACTAAATATGAGAACACTGGTTCTCATCTTTAGTTACTCAGTTGTGAGAAAGATTTGGGGCTGGGCACTGGGGACTGTGGGAAAGCTTGCAGTAACAGCAATTCACATACCAACTATGAACTAATGGATGGATTTCAAAATTCAACAAATGTCAATAGATTACATACTATTGACGTAAGTATCATCCCTGAGATAAGTGTCAAAGTAAATGGCACCTTTGGACATTTGTACTTCTAAGGAATTGGAGCAATAGTATAATAGATAAAGTCCAGCAATACCACTCATGGGAATATATACGAAAGTGACACAAAAACACAATGCAGAAAGCCATCAGCACTCCTATATCCATTGCAGAAGTATTCATAATAGCCAGAAATTATAAACAACTTGAGTACCGATGAAGAGAAGACTGAATAAAGAAACTGTGATACATCTACATAATGGAATACTATACAGTTGTTAAGAAAAATGAAGTCATTAAATATGTTATACCTGGATTGACATGGAGAGTGAAATGAGTCAGAGGGAGAGAGACAGATATAGAAAGATTGCATGTATGTAGAATATTAAAAAATCTATATATGTGTATATTTAAATATGACATATATATTATGCATACATGTCTATGTATACATAATATATACACATATATTATGTATATGTGTACATAATATATGTATATATTATATATGTACATAAATGCATAATACATAAGATAAAATGCATAATACATAATGCACATATATGTACATATATACATATATATAGAGAGAGAAACATTATACTCTGCTCAGGTATTTGGTAATGGGAGGTATTTAGCTTTTTCTAATGGCCAGTGACTCCAAAATTTTAGAAGAATGAATAGATGTCCACATGATGACTGCTGAACAGGCCTGAGCAGAGAAAAGACAATGTCCAGGAAATGACAATAATCATCAAGTTTGGGACCAAGGAAACTAGACCTCATTACAAGATATTGAACAAACTGATTTGGTGGTCAATGATAACAAAGCAGAAGTTCAAATGATAAATTATTAATACTGACTTAGTTTCTTCAAGAGGATCCTTAGAATAACTTGGGAATGTGGGTCTTCCTGAGTCAAATAGGACCAATGTGCAGTCTAAAGCTAAAGGTATATTGAATTAGAAGTTCCAAAACAATAGATATAGTTTGGGGAAATCTTGAGTCATGTACAGAAGGAAGTTATAGGAATAGGGGGTTCCAGAGTCTTTAGCTAAGAGAATCATTCTATACTTCTAAGTGGTTTGACTATTACAGATGGTCACAGATATTAAAGTATGGACATAATTCTGATTTATGGAACACATGGAGAAAGAGGTACCTATAAGGAAAAATAGGAATTGAGTATAAAGCAGGACCGAGCAATAAGACAGGTGATAGGGCAACTGCCTAATGAGTGAGAATAAGTTAGTTCCCTGGTTCCGAAGCCCTTAGGTCTCCTGAGCCAACGGAGAGGGATCCCTGAGTGCAGAAGCAATAGGAAGCCCTGGTCACTGCCAGGGGTGGCCCCTATAATAAAAAACATAACAAAGGATTCAGTGTAAAATACTAACGGTCTTCTGTAGGAGTTAATGTCTGCTTTTTGTTTCTCTATTTTTGTGGGGAGAGGTTTGGGTCACACCTTGTGCTTCCCTAATGCAGGCTCAATGCTAAGGAGTTGCACTTGGTGGAGCTCCGTGTAACAATGACTCACTGCGAGTCAAACAAGTGTAGCATCTAACTGTACATCTCCCTGTCTAACTGTACTTACACATCTGTACATCTGTACCACCTGTGTGTATATCTATCCCTGTCTAACTAAATGCCTACACATATGTACATCTGCACCATCTGTCTATACATATATCCCTGTCTAACTGTACACCTACAATCTGTACATCACATCTGTACCATCTGTCTGGAACATCTCTCCTCATCTAACTGTACACCTACACATATGTACATCTGTACCATTTGTCTGCATATCTATACATGTACCATCCATCTATCAAATCCTATGGATGAATTTTTTTTTGTTTTGGGCCACACCCGGCAATGTTCAGGGGTTACTCCTGGCTCTGCACTCAGGGATCCTCCTGGCGGTGCTCAGGGGGCCTATGGGTGCCGGGGATCAAACCCAGGCCGGGCAGGGGCGGCCGTAGGCAACCGCCCCCGCTGGGCTCCGCCCCAGCCCTGAATTTTTGAAGAAAGAAAAGAAAAACAAATTAGTGACAGAGGAGGAGAGAATAACCAGTATTGTTCAGGGATAATTCCTGCTGGACTTGGGGGAACATTGGATTGGTGAAATTAAACCCCGGGTCAGGCCACTTGCAAGGCAAGTGTATTTCCACTGTATTCTCTGGCCCCCAAAATAAAAAACATCTGAAAAAAGGTGTTTGGCGCAGGATAGGTTAAATAAGAAAAGATTGCTATTGGAAAGATTTGACAATATTTGGAAATAAGGAAGGTGCATAAGAAATAAAGAACTTTCAGTGAAGTAGAAAATAAATAAAACAGTGTCTGTCGGGTTTATTTTTTCACCGTGGCTCCTTTATGACCTTGCTTCCTGCCTGTGGCCCCTCTGTCATTTGGTTACCTTCTTGTCTTATGTAGGACTCCTCGGTTATTTGGTTACCTTCTTGTCTTATGTAGGACTCCTCGGTTATTTGGTTACCTTCTTGTCTTATGTAGGACTCCTCGGTTATTTGGTTACCTTCTTGTCTTATGTAGGACTCCTCGGTTATTTGTTTCACCTTGATCTCCCTGGACTATCTGGAGAGCTACCAGGGGACATACAGCCCCAGATGAGAAATACAGTTATAGCATATTCATTGTAATTTGAGAAAAGTTGGAAAGGAAAATGGAACAACTAAAGAAGGGGAACAGAAAGGTGTGGAGAAAAATTAGTGATAGTGGTCTCAAATACTAAGGCTATGATAACAGTCCTTACACAGTGGAAGAGATAACAGTGAATAGGGAAAAATCTAATTCTTTTTCGTTACTGCATCCCTGTCTTTCCAATTTCAAAGCTAGAAAAATTCAGAGTACAAAATAAATGAGAACAAATGAGAGATTGAAAGAGTAGACCTGGTTTTAAAATAAACTGTGAAACAATATCTGCAGTGAAATTGCACAGTTTGGAAGATTCTTACAGTCTCTAGTCAAAAACTTATAAAGAGGAGTTATTGCTCTGGGATGCTGAGTAGTGATGCTATTTTAAGAATTAGTGTTCCGTCACTCAGCCTCCCCACTACCACAACACCATCATTAGTAGCATGATTAAGAGATGTCATTTATTTGTGAAAAGAAAGCTCTACTTAAAGAAAAATAGCTTGAAGAGTTTCCATCTTACTGGTGTCTGTAGAGGTGGATCTCATTAATTTTAGAACTTTCAGCTATCACTTGATCACTTGATCACTTGACATCCTGTTATACATCGATTTGCGCCGAGCAGGCAGCAGTAATATTTCCATTTGACCCTATCACGTGCCAGTGTAGCACTATCATTAGTAGAATTATTAAGAGACATTATTTATTTGTGAAAAGAAAACTACTTAAGAATAGCTTGAATAATTTCCATCTTACTGGTCTCTGTAAAGGTGGATCTCATTAATTTTAGAACTTTTAGCTATAATTTTGTTATTTGAAAAGGAAGGTAAGTGACAGAGTTATGAGTATATTGGTCTATAAATGACTGAATTATTATTGGAGAAGCAGTAATTTCAAAAATGATTTCTGAAAACAGACTGCCTAGCACTGAATCCCTTTTCTTAAGAAAAATTGCACTTAATCTAAGACTCAGTGCTTTTACCTGAATTGCGGAAAACTGTATTGCTTGCCTCAGGAAGTGGGAGTTTTATGGAGGATGTGCACACTTAGTATATATAACACATATGTATGCATGTATATATCACAAAATAGTGTTTGATATGTAGCATGCATATATTACATTTGCAGCTACTGCAATAAACATGTGTTTGGCAGGAAAAATAATTTATATCTCCAGGTCATAGTGAATTTCCTCACTAAAGTTCAAGAATCAGCTAAAAGGCATGCAAACCAAACTAAATATGTGCTGGGATTCACTGCAACCTTAATGTTTTAGGTTTTTTTATAACCTTCATATTAAAGACAGAAAATTGCTGTGATATTTATCTGACCTAAGGCAAGTATTAAGTAAATATTTCCAAGGCCTCTAAACTACCCATTTCATCAGGCTCAGCTTAAGTTAAAAAATCAGCTTAGATCATGGTGTGTGTTGTGTGTGTGTGTGTGTGTGTGTGTTGTTCGCAAGTTTGTGTATGTGGTATTGCAAATCCCTCTGAAAGAAATTTGAACAGCAGGTGTCTGTTAAAAGTCACTCTCTGAAAGTGTGTAATGCATCTGGATGACAGCCTCTGAGGCAAAAACAGCCACTGGAAATATGAAAATCCAGTTATGCATCTCCATGGAGTCCTAGGAGACCCGTGACTAGCTACAGAATAGAGATGCATATTCCGGAGAGGTGACATTTTGATAATACATTCTTTTGAAAGCGACATCAAGAAAGAGAGACCTTTACCAGCTCTGGCTTGGAATGTCAGTGTGCTGCTTTGGGGATTTATTGAACTCCTTATCCTGTTGAACTTTTAACCTTCATTGATCAAAAATTCTTCTACTAAAACAAAACAAAAAAGTTGCCACTCTCTCATCAATTCCTCAAGGAGATACAGAAGCATACAGTCATAAATTATTGATATTCTAGCTTTCAAAATGGGGGAGGGGAAAGACGTACCACTTGTACAATGCCTGCAACCTGATTTTTTTTTTATTTTCTCCATGCATTACTTCAAAATTGTCATACTATGATGAGATTAGGAATTTATTTTCAGAAATTAATGGGGATCCAAGAACAAAGAAGAGCTAAATCGCCTTGGGAAAGAAGGGTCACTTTTTAAATTAATGTCAAAGCTTTGGGCTCATGACAGTTCTCCAATGTCAGGTGAGGTGATCCAAAGTTTCCCAACGACATCTAATCAAATTGGCTTGCTGAATCTGAAAAAGGATTTTATGCACTCCATTGTTTTGAACCAAGATGCATAGAGCCGCAGTTTCCATCTTCAGATGGGATATGCAGAGGCTAAAGTAACTGCCCAATTGGTAGGGTGCTGTTTCGAGTGCAGCCAACCAGGATTCTGTCTCTGGCCTCCCAAATCCTTCCAGGAGTTATCCCCGAGCAACACAGGGTGTAGCCAATAAAACAAAAACAGTCAAAGAAACAAAACTAATGGGGCATGTAATATTTGTGCTTATGAAAAAATTCCTAACAGTATATAACCAGGTGGGTGGTCAAATGTGGTGATATCTGTATATGATCTTATATATGTATATGATCTTATTTAACTTCTACATATATTTATACCTGGAAAACAATTTGAGTAATGGAACTGTTTTCAAGTAATTTTTCCTCTTCCATTATCTTTATTTTCAGTGAAGTAGATTAAGCTTGACTTTCTTATAAAAAAGGCAAAGAACACAAGTGTTTTCAATGATATATCATATAAGATAGATATTTATAGCCATAATACATACTACAAAAGAACTCCAAAACCCCAACAAAAAAATAACCGACTAATTATAGCAAACATCTTAAACAGAGATTTTCCCAAAGAACATATCCAAGTAGTCAATAAAGCACAGACTCATGGAAATTACATAAAAAGCAGAGTTAAATATAACCACACACCCATTATGATAAATGTAACTCAAAAAATTAAAATGACATGCAGGAGAAAAATATGGAGAAATTGGAATTATAAATTGTCGCTGGTGCTGTAATATAGTTCCACCTCTGAGGGAAAAGTTTGGCAGTTTCTCAACTATAATAAACATGAAATATGTAATCTTTCAGTTCTGTTTCTAGAAGATAGTCTCCAAAATTTAGAATAGGTATTCAAAATTGTATATATGCATGTATAGGCACATCTTCATAGGAAAAATATTCAGCATTGTCTAAAGCTAGAAATATTTTAAATATTCTTAGTAATATTAATATTGCTAAGCATTAGTAATATTAATATTGCTAAGCAATATTAATGCATTAAAATAAATTAGTAATATGAATGCATTAAAATAAATGCAGACATAACAGCAAACATTGTTGAATTCCATACAAGTGTGAACACATATCCAGATTGCATCCCATATACACATATACATACACATAAAATAAGTCATGACACAGTGGATTAGTTCATAAAACAGAAAACTACCCTTGCAGGGTGAAAACATACTTGTTAAACTGGATGTGATAGTTACACACATTATAAATATCTCTAACATGATCACTATAAAATGCAAATTTAAAGTGCATTTCATTTCAATTAAAAATGCCAGGCAGCACCTATGCTAATGCGTTCAGTACATCTTCCTTTTAGCAAGAATTATATATGCTATGCCTCCCTGTTTTCAACCTCTCCTCCCATTTTTTCAGAAGTTTCTTGAGGCTGGAGAGATAGAACATGGATCAGGGCACTTGCCTTGTATGCAGATGACCCTGGTTCCTGGTTCATGCCCCCCAGGCACCACCAAGAATGACTTCTGAGCACCCACTGAGCAGTAAACCCTGAGCAATGAATGCAGTCCAGAAATCAAACAAACATGAAAGATCATTATTAAGATATAATCTGCATATCCATATGTGATATGCAATAAGTTTTAGTACTAACATAACTGTGTAACCAACATAAAAACCTGTACTATACAAACATTTCTCTACTGTTCTATAGTGGCCCTCTCATTCTTTCCCTTTCACTCACTCCTCACTATCCTTCCTTTTCAATTAGAAAATCACTTTTCATTTTTGGGTCACAGCCATGGTGCTCAGGTCTTATTCAAAGCCATGTGCTCAGGGATCATCACTCTGGCAGGGCTCATGGGGTCTATATATGTCGGGCCAGGTATTGAACCTGTGTCAGCCACAGGCAGAGCAAATGCCTTACTCTGTGCTATTTCTCCAGCCCCAAACTACCTTTCTTCCTTAAGAAGACATCTACATCTAGGGTGACTTACCATGAAATTGAAGGGAAAAAAATAGTATAAAAAGGGAACAGTGATTAAATTAAGGTAGAGAAAAATAAAATTTAAAGATTATGCTTGGCTGAGTTAAAGCCTTAACTTTGCAAATATAATTAGAATAATGCTTCTGTGCACAAAATATGATGATTAATAATTTAGAAACCTTTGCAATCATATTTCAAGAAATGACTATTACATTTTTAATTACATGGATAAAATATTTTTGAGACTTGGAGATTAGCTATTTAAATGACAGAATGTAGAAGGCTTGGAAAGTTCCATCACAGCAGATCAAGAAGAAAGCTACAAATTTTATGGAGATAATGGAAAGCAAACAAGAGCATTGGAACAACCATAGGCACTTGGCTAGACAGATTTGAAGTATAATCTCAGTCCAAATCTGCAGGACATTTGGAAAGTCATTACACAATGCAAAGAAAGCAGGTGGCAAGGTTAAAGCAGAGGTCAAACTGATGATTTAACAGCAGTTTTGAGAAATGACTGAAGTGAGGCAGGATAGAATCTATAACTGAAAAGATTATAAAGCAAGTCAGGTGGAGGATGCTGCCTCTCAGGCTTAGCCATCATCTTGCTCGGTTAAGGAAATGATAAAAGGCCCCAGATTCTTAGAAGCTGATTGGAAAATGTTTACGGCATCATCATCATCATCATCATCATCATCATCATCATCATCATCATCAAAGATTTGTGAAGACATTTGGTCCTCTTTCACATCCATCTTTTATTGACATTAAGGAGAAAGAAAAAAGAAAGCTAATTTAAATGGTTACAAGAATTCTCCCATCCCAGCACCCAACTGGATCTGTTACTTATATCCAAACATGCTTGATAATAGAAATTACCTGGCAGTAACAAAAAAAATGTCTTCCACTAAACAGAAGGTTTTTCAAAGATCATTCAGTCAAGCAAATGGCTACCTCATTAACCAAACTGGGAAAGATTCCAAATGTTTACAAAAATGACTGCATTCAGCAGTCACAGGCATATTCCAAGCATCTATCATGGACTTTTCCTCTTTTAATTGTGTTAAAGCAACTCGCCATTTTTCCAGGTCACGCTGTAATATACTTCTGTTTTCTGATCACAACAAAGCATGACTGACAGTGATAAAGAAAATTATATGTCAATTTTTCCCAAACAAAAGCAAATTTTAAAAAGCATGCTCAAAGGCTCCATGTGTCCACTGAGATTGTGTATGAATTCTAAGCCATTCATTTGAATGTGTTCACTTCACCTCTTGTTTAGCTGTGCATGCAAACAGAACCAGACTGCTGAAGCCACATAATTAGCATGTATATTCTAATTGTAGAAAAAAAACCTCTTCACTATTTTTTACAAGAAAAATTTTTATTAGTCTCAATCTGGTTAAATGTAGTTCCAGGTCTTCTCAACTCAATTTTTCATATATATACCTAAAACTTTTTTTGGTTGAAATTCAGAATTTTAAAATAGGAGTAGCCTTAAGACAAAGGGTTTTTGCTTCCACCAATCTTCTATTTATTTTGTATTGACCCAACCTAAAGTACTTAGTAAGTACCTATTTTTTTTTTTTTTTAGTTAACAGGTGCTATTAGTTTACAGATCAAAACCCAACCTATAGCTTATGCTTTAGATGATTCTCTTTATTCTAACACTGAAACACATGTCCTTGGCTTTCATTCTTTAGAACTTGGCTCTCTAAATACGCTAGAATTATCTTGCATTTTTTTATTGTTTGCCTACATCTTATCACTTCTTAAAAGCAAAACAATTTAAGAACATTAACATTCTATGGATAATTTTACTTAAAAAGGAAAAGAATTATTCCTAATGTAGTAATTACCCAGCACTATAGCATAAAGCTGTAGAGGTGCTTTGAGCAAATCACAGATACTTGCCTGTTCCAATTCTGCATCACTCTGCCCTGGTTAGTCTCAAAAATTAATGCACATGGGAGCAAATCTCTAAGGAGCAAACGCTGAAAGACTAAGTCACAGGAATCGTTCATCACAGCATTAGGTAATTCTTGAGCCTTGGGATGATTGATGTGTTTAATTTAAACTGGCCTGGGTACACTGGATATGTCCCTGAAGTAGTAATAGGGTGAGTGGGAGAGACGGAGGAGGAGATTTTAATGGAAAACAATCTTTTCTTTTCAAACTTTTGGGGACATTTTCTTGTTTGTTTGTTTGTTTGTTTGTTTGTTTCTAATAACAATGGCAGCAGCAATAGAAACTATTTTAATTATTCCCATATTATGTAATTCTAACCTATTCTCTGAGTATCTTCTAAAATACCAATTAGTTAACCACTACCTTAAGTTTTCATGTATAAGACATTTGTTTTTTTAATAAGCCCTTTCATAGAAAATGTATTTGTTTATTGCAACAGTGAAAACAGATGGGTCAGTTAAATACACTCTCAAAATGTAATATAGGCAAAGGTATATGCATGATAACTAAGTGTATGTATTGCAGGCCACAATGTGTAAGAGAAGGAAGAGAGAGATAAAGAGAAAGAGAAGAGATAAAGAACCTGCCATAGAGGCAGGCTAGGGAGGGAGAAGGGAATTGGGACATTGGTGATGGGAAATAGGCACTAGTGGAGGGATGGGTGCTGGAACGCTGTATGACTGAAAAGCAAACATAAACATCATTGTAATTGTATATCTCACAGTGGTATAACAGAATATTACCAAAAAATTAAAAAATAAAATAATTTTTTTTTAAAATGTAAGATAAATCAGCTGAGATAATATTTCCATATTGGTAGACTCAGCTTAAGTCTTCCTGCTTAATGAAAAATATAAAGTGTTGTTGAATCTGAGAAACATGTTACACAAAAATAGAGGTATTTTATCTTGACTTTATCATCATTGTTATAAAAAGTTATTTTCCATATCCATCATGGTCACTACTAATTTTTTTCTGTGTCTGCAGTTCACTAAGCAAGATATTTTGTTCAGTACGATTTTGCATTTAGAGTTCAATTCCAACACTGAAATGTGTGCATAATGAAAACTCTAAGTAGTTTTGTTTACAAAGAGGTCTTATAATGGTCTGATTCAACCAACTATTTTCACATATTAAACATTTACCCTTCTGTTTTTGTTTTTCAAACACAGTTTTAGGATCTGTGGCTAAGAGAGCAGCTGTCTTTGGATTTACCACTTAGGTACTCAGTGACCTGTGAGCATATTGATCAGCAAACAGTCTTAATAAAAATGTCTCCTGAATAAATAGAACTGTGATACAATTTTAGGTTGTGAAGTAATATTCATAAGGTGCCTTGAGATCTTATTATAAGATATCCTAAAGTTGTTGAATCTGATCACCCCAAAGAAGTCGTTTCTGAACAAGTTTTCAAAGCTATTTGGCAGTTTCATAGTGGTACTGAAATGGGAAGAACTTCAATATCACTGTGCCAAAAATTGAAGACCTAGGTGGAAAAAGTAAGATACATTTTAGGGCAAGGGAAGAAAATGGCAATGACTGAGAGGATGAACTAAGAGAAAAGTTATAAAAAATAAGGATTACGAAGCAGGCAGAAAGCAAATTTTGAAAGGTCAAATTAAAAAAAAAATTCTTTTATCCTAAAAATTCTAGAAAGTAATTTAAATGACTTCATTAGATCACAGCACGGTCACCAGGTTTCTTAAAGCCACCCTGACTCTAACAAGGTTCATCTGTAAAAATTCAACAGGGTTGAAAAGATTAATTTCAACGCTACTGGGGCTGGAGTGATAGTACAGCTGGGAGGGTGTTTGCCTTGCACGAGGCTGACCTGTGTTCCATTCCTGGAATCACATGTGGTCCTCCAAGCACCACCAAGAGTAATTCCTGAGTGAAGGGCCAGGAGTAAGCCCTGAATGTTGTCAGGTGTAACCCATAAAGAAAAAAAATAATAATAATAATAATTTAAATGCTATTATATTAATCCAGGGAAAATGGTTATAGCTTCAGATTTAAAGGCAATAGCAAACTGGAGTAATGTAGACAGATTGAGGAAATAAACAAGAGAAAATGTGGTTATGTTTTAGTGAAATGTAAGTTGAATGTATGAAGTATTTGAGAAAAATAAAGTTTTGTATTATACAACTGGACATAGATGATATTGTTCATTAATATTTTAAAATTAAGTTTTTTTGTAATACAGTTTTGTAGAAAGTGTACAGTTTTTACAAAACTGTATTTTTTGGAATACAGTTTTATAAAAAGCTTAGTTTAGTTTTAATTATATTGATATTGAAGTTCCTTTAAAACATCAAAGCATAAATTTATTCCCTGTTGTCCTTAAGATTTTATTTATAATTTTTGTGTTGAATTGAGGTCACATAGTTGACAAGACAAAATATGGTTTAGGGATAAAATTTCCAAATGCTTTTAGAATATTTATGTTACCATACCATACCAATTTATGTTACCATACTATTCCTGTCACCAAAGCATCATTAAAGGGGAAATGTATTTGATTCTACAACTCTGAAGCTTACATGATTTATATTAGCATAGACATATAAGTTTGAGTTCATTTTGTGTAGATGACAAGGTCACGGCTATGAAGGAAAGAGGCTCTGCAATGGGATATTGGGAAATCAAATATTTAGAAACTACCAAAAATGAACCAACAAGAAATATTGAAAGGAAACTTTTATATAATGCCTTTGCCTCTACATTTTTTGTATGGAGAAAAAACTACAAAAACTATGACCCATGGTGGTAAAACAATAATGTTGAATATTAAAGTAAATTGAAAATTCAAGCTAATGGGGCTTCTTCAATTCAATGTGAATACTTACTTGAGAAAAAACAAGTAAGACCCAAAAAACAGGTGAAAATTAAGCTTTTACTTACAGTGAATTTAAGAGCTATTCTCCATGAAACATAAAGACTCTATCAGTCCATCATTACTATTCAGCATGCATCTATACACTTTAAGTGCACCATAAAAATCCAGTTTTCTCTTTTAATGAACATGCATCCTTTGATTCCTTTCCCTACTCCCTCTACCCTTTCTCTTCTGTTAACAACTAATTTGGGTTTACAATCTGAAACTTTATTCTTTTAGTTAATTCATTTGCCTCACTTCTTAATTTATTGATTCAGTGGAAGACACCAAGTGTTTCCCTGAAAAATTACATATGGACGGTAACCTTTCCAAATATTTTATGTCTGCAACCACTGATGTTATGTTTACTTTCGACTGAAAATGTATTAAAGTATTCTAAATTAAAAATCACTCTTCAAAACTAGGAAGAAACTTATAACATTGCCTAATTGGTAGAAGCCAGAGGGATAGCTCAAAGGGTATTTTGTGTGTGGCACGTCAGGGTGTGATCCCTGTCACCACATAGTCCCTAAGTACCAAGTCAGGTATAGCCCCTCAGCACAACTGATGGGGTCCCCAAACAAAGCAATTTCTCTTTTCTCTCCTACAAGTTTTCTTTTCAGCTGAGATAGGGCTTTCTATTTTCATTTTGAACTTTCAAACATTACTGCAAGAAAATCATTATTATATTAGCTTCTTTTTATGTTTTTTTTAAATTCTGCATGCACATTCTTTATTTTGGGTGACACACCCTACTTTAAATCCAACTACACTTAGCTTGCAGCTCCTCCCAGCCCTGCTAGGAGATTTTGAATCACTTCTGGCATTTGTGAAGCCAAAACACCCACCTGAAGATCTACATTTCAATAGAGTTGTTTACCTGCCTTCATCTCTAGATAGAAGTCCAGTCCATGAGGGTCCTAGCTGGGAAGTTTTGGAGGGTTTCTATCTTTAAAATAAACTGGGATTAAGGAGACAGTCTTTATTTTTCTGTCATTTTGGCTCCCTTGGCTTTTTGGCTCTTTCCATCCTCTCTGTTCTCTGTTGGACTTAACACATGGTGGCAGCCATCTTGCCTTACACGTGGCCAGGGCCCCAGTTGGGAAACCAGAGTCAGGGTTTTACCTATTCTTGGATTGTATAACAGAACCTGCAATAGTAAAGCAGGTTCTTTCTTTCTTTCTTTCTTTCTTTCTTTCTTCTTTCTTTCTTTCTTTCTTTCTTTCTTTCTTTCCTTCCTTTCTTTCTTTTTCTTTCTTTCTTTCTTTCTTTCTTTCTTTCTCTTTCTTTCTTTCTTTTCTCTTTCTTTCTTCTTTCTTTCTTTCTTCTTTCTTTCTTTCTTTCTTTCTCTTTCTTCTTTCTTTCTTTCTTTTCTTTCTTTCTTTCTTTCTTTCTTTCTTTCTTTCTTTCTTTCTTTCTTTCTTTCTTTCTCTTTCTTTCTTTCTTTCTTTCTCTTTCTTTCTTTCTTTCTCTCTCTCTTTCTTTTCTTTCTTCCTTCTTTCTTTCTTTCTTTCTTTCTTTCTTTCTTTCTCTCTCTCTCTCTCTCTTTCTTTCTCTTTCTTTCTTTTCTTTTCTTTTCTTTCTTTCTTTCTTCCTTCCTCCTCCCTCCCTCCCCTTCCTTCCTTCCTCCTTCTTTCTCTCTCTCTCTTTCTTTCTTTCTTTCTTTTTCTTTCTTTCTTTCTTTCTTTTTCTCTTTCTTCCTTTCTTTCTTTCCTTTCTCTCTCTCTCTTTCTTTCTTTTCTTTCTTTCTCTCTCTCTCTCTTTCTCTCTCTCTTTCTCTCTCTCTGGCTCTCTTTCTTTCTCTAGCTAGCTATCTTTTTGTTTATATAGGTATGTATTTATTTATGTACATATTATTTACTTATTTATGATTTATTACTTGTTTATTTTTATTTATTAGTAAAACCTTTTAAAACTGCACTAGATTCCTAAGTTTTCATCCATTCCCTCCCAACTTTGAGGTAGAAGGGAACTTGTTTCCTGATATTATTGAGGACCCCAGTGGCCCCCAACACTTTATCATCCCACAATTTTATTTTTATTGAATCACCATGAACTACAAAATTACAAAATTGTGGCTGATTCAGTGTCATATGTTTTGTGTTCAGACACCAATTTCTTTACCAGCATCCACTCCCTCCACCATCATCCTCCACCATCCCCACTGCCTCCCAGCCTGCCTCTAGAGCAAGCACTTTCTTCTTTTTTCTTTTCTCAGGCAGGCACTGTGGTGTACAACACTGCTGCTCATAGAGCATCTTGCACATCACTATAGCACCTTTCAGCACCCAGTCCTAGTCCAGAGTCCCAGTTCACCCTCTATCATTGCCATAGTAGTTCATTCCCTGACCTATCCCCCCATCTCCCCTCCTGTCCCAAGATGTCCTGTGTGCCTATAACCTTCATATAGTTCCAGCACACAACCCTCCACCAGTGCACATTTCCCACCACCAGTGTCCCCAGATTCCCTCCCCATCCCCCAGCTTGCCTCTATGGCAGGGACCTCTCTCTCTCTCTCTCTCTCTCTCTTTTTTTCCCTCTTAAACCCTCTTTTACTGAGCTACATGAAAATCAACGTTTGGGAAAATTATATCTTCCCTGTACAATAAGCACAAACTGAAATACAAAGATTTTAAATTTTTTCCCACATACTGTCACACACAAAATCAACTTTATACACAAAAATCAGGCTTTTACAATTTGTGATTTTGTTTAAACATGTATGTTCTTGTTCTTCCACTTGATTTTTATCCATTATCATTTTAAACTTTGTCAATATTCATGCAGATAATTCAAATGTATTCAAAATGAAACTATGTAAATAAATCCTTTATATATGGGTTTCCAGAAAACCGCTAAAATCAGCTTTTGATGAGCCAGAGTGATTACCATGAGTAGGATATTTGCCTTGCATGTGTCTGACCCAAGTTTGATCCCCAGCATCTCATATGGTTCCCTTAGCACTACCAAGAGTAATTCTTGAGTGCAGAGCCAGGAGAAACCCCTGAGCATCACCAGATGTGACCTCCCAAAGACATCTTTAAAAGTACAACTTTTAACTTGGCTGATTATTTACTTATGAACCTAAACTTTCTAAAGCAAGACTTCAAGTAAAAATAAAACAGACTTGAGCAAAGAAAGCCAATAATTTTTACTGTTTACCTAGTCTAGTGACACTTTACCCAACAGTCTTAGTCACCCAGAGAAATGAAATAACCAGATATATTTGACAAACCACACAAATTTATTATCTAATCCAAGAGCAGAATTTTTCAATTCTCAACTGTGTTCTTTTGTTTTGTTTTTCAATCATTGAGATCTCTCTGTTGTAATCACCTCAGGATAAGAACTGTCTTCTGTATTTTACCATCCCTCTCTCTCTGTTGACACAGCAGAGTAAAAATCCAAAACCTCAATGCATTTGTAGTTATTTAAGTATGCCTAATTTTAAATTGTAAAACATGTGACTCTTAGTTCAGCATCTAAAAAATCAAAGGAAAATAACTTTTAAGTCAACAGCAAGCTTAGACTCATCTCTGTGGACATGTTTGACCTAATTATGTCTTCTCATTGAATGTCATGGATGTATTCATCACTGGGAAGCATCTTCATGGACGCTAGATACAGAAGTCTCAAGAGACAAGCAGTTCTCTGTTGATAGTGGTGATAAAGTCATGTTACCTTTAATGATAAACTGTAAGGAGGAAAGGAAATCGATATGCTTATGATCTCTCAGCAGCGGAAGAAAATAACCTAATAATGACAGTATAATAAGCTTATTAGTTGGTGTGCTTTTGCTCACTCAGTCTCAACCAATTGGGGAGCAGGGACAAACTGATTATATCCATATCTAGTATGGGGTATTATTAAACCTGGCATTTTTAAAGTGCCCTTCCCATTCCTCTGAAAACCAGATGTAAATGAAAAGGCATGTGAGACTTCTCTGTGAGCTAAATCAAGTGAGACAAGAGTTAAAGGACTCATTTAACACATTTAGAAAAGTGACATGATAGAATGCATTTTCTAATGTATGTGTTATAAAAGAATTCATTTTCTTTGCTATGCAGTGGTTTCCTTATTCAGGACACAGAAGGGAATTTTCTAATTAATTTGTAACCTAAAATTAATTTCTCAATCAAGCTTTGACCAGCAAGAGAGAAAATGATATAACTTCAGTTGTGTTGCACCTGCTACCACTTAAGGTAACTCAAAGGGGAAAATTGGCCTCTTCTAGTAGGTGACCATGCCCTTCAGGACTCATTACAGTGGAGAGAGACTATAACCAAGCATGTTACTACCTGGATTCTTTGTATGACTTTTCTAGGCATCAGGATCCCAGTTCCAGCTCTTCTTAGATCCTTATTTTTTCCAATAAATATTTGCTCACCGTGACTTTGTTGGTTTGTAACATGGATTAGTTTGAGCGTGTAGTTTATAAATTTATTTATAGATATATTTAGGTGTGCAAGCCATACCTCTTCAAAATATCTGCCATCACACCAGGCACAAAGCAAAGCACGAATATTGCTCAGCACATTGCAGTCCCGCCCCCTTTCTCCTTCCTCTTGAGAGTTCAGTTCTGTCCTCACAGTTCTAGGGCTTGTTTCCCTCTGACTTCTGTTTTCTTGCCTCATTTCTTTAGATCCCACATGAGAGAAATCACTTAGTATATGGTTTGCTTCTTCTTTTAATTTGCTTATAATACTGCTCCTGGACATCCTGGTTGCAAAATGTGTCAATTTTTTTTATTATTTTCTAAGACTTAAAGATGTTCATTTGTGTGTGGGAGTGGGGATGGGTGTACAAAATTTTAGTCGTTATCTTTCATTGAGTCCTTAGGTTGTTTAAAATCCTTGGCTCTTGTAACCAGCCTGCCAACAAGCAGAGGTGTGTGTGACTGAAGTGATAGCACTGCTAGTAAGGCATTTGCCTAGCACGCAGCAGACCCAGGTTCCATCCCTGGCACCTCATATGCTCTCTAAGTCTACCAAAACAAAAAAATAAAATAAGCAGGTATGCTGTTGTCATTGTGAATTTGGGCTCTTGAGTTCTTTAGACAGATACCAAGACGTAGAATTGCTAGATCTCATATAGTCCTATTTTTTTAAATATTGTTGAAGATTGTCCACACTGTATTAACTATAGCCAGCCAGTCGACATTTCCACAAACAAGAGATGATGCCTCCTTCTTCTCCACTTTCCTTCCATTGGCTCATGCCTTTCTCTGGACTGTTGGTTGTAGGCCATTCTCCTATGTGTGAGATGGTATCTCAGGATCATTTTTATTTGTGTTTTACTAATAAATGGAGTAATCGGTATTTCTTTCATGTACTTCCTGACCAACTTCTGTATGTGTTTTGTGACTTGTTTATTTAGCCATCCTCCCATTGTCTGCAGAGCTGTTTGTTTTCCTAACTTCCTTGGTGAACAGTAAAATGCCTATTTTGAAATCAAGAGAGGGAGAATCTCTGAGACAGAGACCATTCTTGGCAGGAGAAAATGCAAAAAGAAAAAAGCACATGATTTTTGGTTAACCAGGAAGAGTGTACAGGGGGTGCAGTCCTCTGTTTTGTTATTGCATGATACCAGCACCCCTACCCCAATATTGCTGGGTATAGCCATGGAAGCTTCCAAGCAGTGCTGAGTGTGAAGCGCTGGTCCCACAAGCACTATAGGGCCTAAGCAACACCACTTCATCCAAGAGGACCAAGTGTCTGTTGGAATAATAGTAGGTCCCAGCTAGGAGTCCCTACCACCCACAAGCCCTATCTGCTCACTCCTGCACTGGTCTTCAAAGATCCTAGATTCAGCTTCATCTCCTCTGTCCTTATAAGAGGGAAATGGAATGCAGATTGTCTTGGATCCTGAGACTTTTGTAAACTTAAACATTTGGGTATTTATCCCTATGGCTGACTCAAAGAAAACCACTGCAACTTCAGCTCCTACCTATGTGCCCAGGTTTTTCCTACAGACTAAATAATGAGGTGTTCAGACAAACAAGAAGCAAAAGGATTTGATACTGGCAGACCTTCACTGCAGGAAATGGCAAAGGATTTTTTTCAGGTAGAAGGAAAACAACTCCTCAGAAATATTTGAGTTCACGCAGTAATGGAGAATACCAGGAAAGGTAAATAGGTGGGAAGCAAGAGTTTCCTCTCCTTTTCATTTCCATCTCACTCTTTATTTGGAAACATAACAAGACACACAGGTAGCCACATACAGCAGTCATTATTTTCTATTTGTATTCTGTAGTTAACCTTTTGCCATTATAAGTCATTCAAAAAGAGAAGTTATAAGTTTAGAATCCTGAAATTTCTCTATTTCAATCAGCATAGATGCTATAAGGATATTGGAAAACATTAAATATGCTCAATTAAAAATCCACATTTTGCACAATTTCTGACAATATTTTATATTGGAAAATTCAGATTTACAAAGATTTTTTTTTCATTCCTTTAAAAGATGAACTTATTTCCTTTTTAATGCACAAATATTCACACATATTACACACCCCCACACACAATGCACACTTATTCAGCTTGAATTACAAAAGGGCTTGTGATATTGGAAAAAGAAAGACAAAGTCTTCAGAGACTAGAAAGATCTTTGTCAGACAACAAAAAAATGAGCCTATTTCAATTGTAGGTAATTTCTCCCTGCCTCTCGGTAGAGAACAGATGGCAATGTAAGGTATAGAATATTAAACCAGCACACATGGGAGAAGTTGCCAAGCATCCAACTGGAACTAAATGGGATATTGTTGCACTACGCAACACAATTCAACATCCCTCTCAGTGTTTCAGCCAAAACATCCCTGTTCATTTACTTCCATCACAGATACTGGCAATAGGCCCTGCTGGTGATTTAGAACATTCCTCATAAATGTCCTTGCTTCTGATGCCTTTCCACAGACCTGGGACTCATTGTACTTTGATTCTAGTGCTGATTTGAGTTTTCAGTCATATAATTGGAAAATAAATACCTTTCACTTCATTCCTTTGTTTTACTATGAAGAGAGCAGCAAGGGTTACATTTTCTGTAATTTAGTAAAAAATAAACTTCACTGGCTAGTGTGCTCTGTCACAAAGAGGATATGACTAGCATTGTCCAAAGTAAACAAAATTCTCATACTAGAACCTAATCACGTTCTAAACACTTGCAGTCACTGAGCCAGTTTCTTAAAAACAGCACAAAGATGAATTGCTTAAGCTACTCCTGGTTTTCTACTAACTAAATTCCCCTAATAAAACCTTAAATTACCACCTAAAGTTCTTTGCTGCAATTAATATATTACTATGGTTCTCTGCAAAGAAATGTATCTGAATAACACCTTAGAATGTCTTGTCAACTAAACAGGTAATATAATGTCCATGTCTCTCTGTCCAGTCGCTGAGGCCCTGTGTTTGGAGATCTGCAGGTCTGTTGCTGGTTCTCTGAGATCTAGTGCTCACAGCTGTACCGTCTATGTTTTGTTCTCTGTCCTGCTTGAGGTGAGAGCTATTGTTACTTTTGGCTGTCTATCTTCCTGCGTATGTGGGGCCAAAATGAAGAGTTGAACTGGGGAAAAGTACATTTTTCCCTTATTCCTACCCTTAGCTGTCTGCTATCTTCCCAGCTACACCATGGGCAGGTGACATTTCAAATGACAATTGAATTACCTTGATTATCCCAGCACCCCACTCCCTCCACTTCTTCCATTGTACCACTATGTGTAGAAAAGAAAGGAGAAATGGAGGTCTCCATCAATGGAGGTCTCCATCAATGGAGACCTGAGACTCAGTCTGGTCAACCAGGAGCCTCTTTTGAACATTTGCTGCCCCAACTTATGGATGAATTCAATAAAATCTTCTTGATTTTTAATACGTTCTCCTTTGCCTGAAGGTACGGATTGATTGGTGGCAGTCAGTTTTCAATTAATGTTATCTTCTGAGTAGCAGAATTCTCAACCTCCTGGCTCAGATGGCCATCTCAGGCATTCTATCATGGCAGGCCCTTTTGTTTACCTATTAACATATATCACTGTCCCTTTACTGGTTGAAAGTGTTTTCCTGCATAGAGATTGAGCAGGAACAGCTCATTAATCATTACTCTCTTTATCAAGACCTACCTGCTGATGGAAATTGGTAACTTTTACTTACCTCATTGGATGCAGGTGAGTCTTTTGTCACAATACTGGACACTTTAAAGACAAATATCTTCTGTTCTATTTATACTCATGGTTGTTACAACCCTAAAAATGTTTTACTTCCTTTAAAGAATGTATGTAGTTGTGGTGTATGAATAAATTTGAACACTCTCTTTAGAAAAACAGGCTTTTATATGGGTTACTCTGTTACTATATTAAATGACCTTATATTTAAAATAGTCCATCCTAAAATTTTTCCACTGGTTCCAAATTATTAAGGTCAAAGTAGTTCCCACTATCACAATATTAGACCAAATCAAACATAATTCACGTACGTCAAAGTGATATTCTTTGTTTTGACGTGATATATCTTGACTTATGTGCCTGAGCCATGACAAGTAGATTTTTGGTCAGATACTAGTCTAGATATTTTTATCAAGGCAATTTCTTGGTCATGTTAGCATTTAAATATTCAGAGTTGAACTAAAGCACATTTTTTTCTATGCTGCAGATGGGCCTTCTCCACTAACTTGAATCCCTTGCAGAGAGAGAATTGCACCTCCTGGTCTATCTGTTTCTAATACTGCCCTCTTTTACCTTGCCTAATTCTGTTTTCATCTCTGTTCAATGTGATGCTCCCAAGAATATTCCCAAATAAGCATATTGCTGACTAATCAGATTCTTCTTCTAAGAGGAATCAACAACTTTATCTTACCTTATCTTACCAAATCTTCCCTTATCTCTTCTTGCCTTATCTTTTTTCCCTCTACAAATCAATGAAGAACACATCAGCAATCCACTTCACAACCTATTATCTGGCACAGAAATGCGGTTCTAATCCCTCTTTCTGTAAAAGTCCTAATCAATACTATGAATTGTGATTCTTTACTACAGTGTGTTGGCAGTAAAATGCCCCCAAAGGTCTTTAGAATGGAGTTAAAATTAAAAAATAGCAAGCTCCTCTAGAAGAGGTCTTTGAGAATGTAAAGACTGTTTCAGTCCTTTAAGGCAAGGACTTACTTTGTCCCTTACCTTAAAGCCTATTAAAAAGACTGAGCAGTTATGCCCCAGAAAACCAGCCCAGGAGAGATCATGCTGACATTCAATAATCTATAACCTTTAAAGACCGAACTTGATTGTTTTACATATGTGTATATGGATGTGTGAGTAAAACATGCTTCTTGAGAACATACAAGAAAGTTTATTGTCTGAGTCATCATCTCTTTGAACTGTTAGGCTTTAGCTAAGAAAGGTATTTCTCTACAAGTCATCTTATTTCACAATTAATTGGCTCCATCAAGCAACAATAACAATAGACTTTCATGACTTGAGATGAATGGAACAAAACAATCTCTGAGTCCCTAAGATCTCAGAGTGACTATCAGTTCAGGGCCTCATTTGTCCTAAAATCATTAACACTTAATTTGATGCTCTTAAAGGTGTTTCATTACACTCTCTTCCTCCTGTGCAGCTTCGGTGTTTGGTTGTTCATCATGTTGAGTTCTCGACCTAGTACACATAATTGCTGCATTCAGAGATGTTTGTTCCGTTGAGAGTGAATGGGGCATCTGGAATTAGTTCATTTTTCATGAACATTGTTTTGTTAAGATTCAGCTGTAGACCTATCTTTCCACATTCTCAGTTGAAGTCATCCAGCATTTGTACCATTTGGCTAATGTTTGGTGTAATTAGAACAATGTCATCAGCAAAGGGGAGATGTTGTAGTTGCTGACCATCTGTCTTCAGTCCCATTCCTTCCCGTTCTAATTGTGCATAATGTTCTCAAGGGTGGTGCTGAAGAGTTTTGGTGAAATGGTATCACCCCGATGAACCCCTCTTTTTGACATCAACGATCACTTCCTGGTAGAATAGTGAGATCCTGGTGGTGAATCTATAATACAACTCATGAAGGATCTTGATGTATTGGGTTTGAATGCCCTGTTTGGCTAGGGTTTCGATGACCACTTCAGTCTTGACAGATCAAAGGCTTTCTTTACATCAATGAACGTGAGACAGCAGCATCTTGAACTCCCCTACCAATGAGCTTGGTAACCAATGAGCTTGGTTACCATGTGGATATGGTTGACTGTGCTGAATCCTTTTCAGAAGCCAGCTTGCTCGCATGGTTGTCCTTAATCTAAGGTTTTGCCAATCCTATTCAGGATGACTCAAGAGTGAACAGCTTGTAGATGATGGACAACAGGCAGATGGGCGATAGTTGCCAATGTCGTGGGATGTCTCCCTTCTTGAACAGTAAAAACTGTGCTGCTGGTTTTCCATTGGGAGGGTACCTTTCATTCAGACAGGTAGCATGTGAAGAGCCGAGCCAGTGTATTGATGAGTAATGATGGCAGATTCTTCAGGTGTTTGGGTCTGACTTTGTCTGGGCCAGGTGCTGTTTGTTTCGTTACCTACGAAATGGCATGTCCGATTTCAGAAGGGAGAACATTTGGAGCAACATATCCATCCTGTGGAATTTGGTATGTGGGCAGGTGGATGTGACTATCAGAGACCCAGTAGGATTCATGGATTATGTTCTCCATTGCCTTTCTGGAAGATGTGATAGATCCATCAGGATGTTGGAGGGCAGTCATCTTGGTCTTATAGTTGGCAAAGGACAGGAGGGCATTGCAAATGTTTTTCCCTAGTCAAAGTCAGGGCTCCTTAGTCAAAGCCAAATGGCCCTTGTCTTCACTTTATTATATAATACAACCATTTAAGCTTTATAAAACCTCAATATTCTGCATCTCCCTGAGTCCAGAAGGAAGTGATAGCATGAATTCCTTGCTAAAGGAGTTTTTGCAGTAGTGGCTTAAGTGAGCTGGCTTACAAATGTGTTCCACTTAGACCTTGTAAAATCAGAACCCCATCACCAAAAACTATCAGTACATCCATTATCTAAAATATGTATAATTTCATGCTGAAAAACATAACGTAATATAGTAACCTAACTTCCTCTAACATCAGACTACAGATTATATGTTTCCCAATAACACTATGAATGGGTGCATTTTAAAATATTTTAAAATATCTCTGTTTTTAATTTTTTTTCTTAACCCCATCACACTTCCAGAAGCCTCAGAATCTCTCCCACCATTCTCATTAACTGACTTGTTGATTCTTTGGCCCACATCAGAGATCTGGAAGTGTTTGAACCACACAAATTTTTAAAATTTTTTTTTTTTGCTTCATTAATTAATTGTTTACTTTTAATTTAAATTTTCATTGTAACACTGTGCTATATACAATTAAAACGATGTTCATGAACTGGTTTCAGTCATACATTTTTCCAGCACCCATTCCTCCACCAATGCCCTGTTACCACCACCAATGTCCACAAATTCCCTCCCTCCCTCTCTAGCTAGCCACTATAGCAGGCACTATTCCTCTTCTTATCTTCTCTCTCTCTTTTTCTCTCTCTTTCTTTCTCTCTAACATTGTGGCTTGCCCTACAGACATTTAGGGATTGTCATGTAAATCCCTTTGTGAACATTCAATGTTTGGTTCTAGTGTGGCATTAACATTTCCCACAATTAGTAGAGCACTAGTATATATTTATATCCCAATAATGAATACAGTCATTTAATCTGTCTTTTACCTTCTGACTAATTTCACTCAGCATGATAATTGCCATGTCCATACATTTTCAGGTATACTTCATGAATTTCTCTTTGCTGACAGCTGCATAGTATTCTACTGTATAGATGTACCATGTTTAGCAAGTCTTCTGTTCTCAGGCATTCAGGTTGTTTCCAGATTCTGGCTATTATGAATAGTGCTGTGATGAACATCGAAGTGCAGATAGTGTTTCTTCTGTGTGTTTTTGGATCTCCAGGTTATATTAACAGGAGTAGTATTGCTGGGTCAAATGGGAGCTCAACATCTATTTTTCGGAGGAATGCCCATATTGTTTTCCAAAATGGTTGGACCAGTCGGCACTCCCACCAACAGTGGGAGAGTCCTTTTTGTCCCCTCATCCATGCCAGCACTGGTTGTTCTTGCTCTTTTGGATGTGTGCCAGCCTCTGTGGCATGAAATGATACCTCATTGCTGTTTAGATTTGCATCTCCCTGATGATTACTGATGAAGAACACCTTTTTATTTGCCTTTTGACCTTTCCAATTTCTCCTATTTGGAAGCTTCTGTTCATTTTTTCTCTCAGTTTTTGATGGGGTTGGCTGTTTTCTTCTTGTAAAGTCCTATCAGTGCCTGATATATCCTGGATATCAACCCCTTATCAGATGAGTATTGAGTGGATATTCTTTCCCAGTCTATAGTCTCTCTCTGTTTCTTGGTCATTGTTTCTCTTGAGATGCAGATGTTTTTCAGTTTTATATAATCCCATTTGCTTATCTATGCTTCTATTTGCTTTGTCAGTAGTATTTGCTTTGAAGATGCCTTTAGATTTGAAGTCATAAAGCATTTTTCTTATGTTTTCTTCTATGAACTTACAGATTAATGTCTGATGTTGAATTATTTAATTCATTTTGATCTGACCTTTGTGCATGGTGTTTGGAGAAAGTCTATATTCATTTTTACAGTAGCTGACCAGTTCTCCCAGCACCACCTGTTGAAAAGGCTTTCTATGCTCCACTTAATATTTTTTGCTCCTTTATCAAAGATTGAGCGATCATATATTGAAGAGTCACACAACGAAAAAATCTTAATGGATTCTTAGACAAGTACTTCGACAAGGACTAAGTCCTCTTAGACAAGGACTTAGACAACCATGCTGCAATCAGATATAACAATGTTCACAGAAATTTATTTTCTAAATCTATTGATTTTAATATTGCAACTTTGTTATCAAATCCATTTTAACAGTAGAATTGTTTCAATTAAACTAAATTAAACACAAGAAAGAAGTAAAAGCAGGTTTTATTAAATCCTTGATTATGTGTGTTCTTTCTCATGGTTTGTGTTTAAATTGCAGTTGTTCAGACTACAAAGTCTACAATATAATGAGAAGGAGAGTTAAGGGTGTCAGCTTCATTTTGGTTTAATTTTATTGTGCCTAATGAACATAGGCTTTCAACTATGTAGAAAACAGAAGTTGGGACCTTTCGTAAAACAGAGCTTCTATGCTGGTATTTTTGCTAGAGATACGTGAGAGTTTGGGGTCACTCCATTACCAAGATTCTTTTTCTGTCTTTTTGTCATAAAAACCTGGGATCTCTTTTATGGCCCTGCCAATAATGTTTTTAATCTGTTAGCCCTTCTCTAAAAAAAACCCTCTGCCTTACCAATTAGGTTCCAATGCTTTATTTCCATCATCAGTAAAACGTGTCCCAATAGGTACCAGTCAAGTAGGCAAGATCATTCAAGCATTTCTCAATTAGTTACAGAACTTCTGGTGCATCCCATTTATCATTCTCTGTGAACAAAACATCTTAGAAAATTTTTCTTCAGGTCAAAGGGCACATTTAGCATAATAGCTAGCCAAATTTTTATATAATTAGATCATACGGGATTTGGGATTTTATTACATTAGTTGCATATAATATGAGCAGTGCTTGCTAAATCATGACCCACTGAGAAAGGAAAATAATTGAGAAAGTGACCTTGGCACATTAAAACAGAAAGCATGACAACTTTTGACAGCATAAAACAATACAATTATTAGTAGGTTAAAGTTCAGTAGAAGGACATGAGGAGGATGCAGAGAACTGATTTTGCGTTTTCATAATGTTGGGTGAAGACTTTGATTTGTTTTAGGGTTTGAGTTTTCTGTTTGGAGTTCACAGTCAGTAGTAAAGGCCTCCTTCTTGCGATTTCTTCTGGTATTAAAGGGGGAACCAAACAAGGAACTGAATTTAGGCTTCCTTCATGCAAAGCTGAAGGTTGGATAACTTGTGTTTACATAGGAAAAATTGTTAAGGGAAATAAAAACAACCAAGGAAAAGAAGATTCTGTTCAAAGATGGCATCACACCCCAAAAGGTGTTGGAGTTTCCAAGATGGAGTGTGCCAGCTAATTTGGGATAACTGATGATATTCCCAATTGCTTTTCCTGCTTTACTTTGAGTCATGGATCATTGTGAGAGAGATTTTAGGAAATATTACTCTAAATTTTGTGGTGTTTTCATTTTTGCTCTCTTACTAAGGCATTGTGTCTGCCTGTGATTTAGTTTAGCACAGGGTCCAGCCTGTGAGAGGGTAACTGCTTTTTCAATTAATTCTTGGCTTTCCAAACATTTCTTGACTATATGATTTCCTGAAATTTACTACCAAAGGATCTCTATCTAACTGCCTATCTCATACTATCAATTTTGTTATAAATTTAGGAAAATTGCGTATGAGTGCAATTAGACACATCTATGTTTTTAAAAAGTCTATCCTGTTATTGAACTAATTGAATGATATTACACTAAATCTTTATATCTCTATGTTAGTTTCTAATTTACAAAATGAGTTTAATCATATTGTACTTTCATAAAGATTAAATAAGAAAAACCTGAAGGATATTCGGTATCTGATACATAGTAATGAATATGAAACTTAACTAATGGATTTGAAGATACTTTATCACACATTTTTTTGAAGTCTCTCCAGATTTTATTTTATATTTTTTTTTAATTTTTTATTATACCACAGTGAAACATACAATTACAAAGGTGATCATAATTGGTTCTTGGTAATACAGTATACCAGCACCCATCCCTCCACCAGTGCCCCATTTCCACCACCAATGTACCCCACCCCTCCTGCCCACCCCCCATGCTGCCTTAATAGCAGGTACCCCAGTTTCCTCTCTTTCTCTCTCTGTCTCTCTCTCTCTGTCTCTGCATCTCTCTGCCTCTTATTTTATACATTGTGGCTAGCCCTGCAGGTATTTAGAGTTTATCACTTAAGTCTCTTTGTGTATATTCAATGGTGAGTCTTAATCTGCCATTACCATTTCCCACATTTAGTAAAACACTGGTATCTATTTATGTCGTATTAATGAATGCAGTCATTCTATATCTGTCCTTTTCCTTCTGACTAATTTCACTCAGCATGATAGTCTCCATGTCCCTCCATTTGCAGGTAAATTTCATAATGTCATCTTTTCTGACAGCCGCATAGTATTCCATAGTGTAGATGAACCACAGTTTCTTTAGCCAGTCCTCTGTTCTCGGGCATTTAGGTTGTTTCCAGATTCTAGCTATAGTGAATAGCGCAGAGATGAATAAAGAAGTACAGATAGTGTTTCTGCTATGTGTTTTTCGGTCTCTGGGTATATTCCCAGGAGTGCTATTGCTGGATCAAATGGGAGCTCAATATCTAGTTTTCGGAGGAATGCCCATATTGTTTTCCAAAAGGGCTGGACCAGTCGGCACTCCCACCAACAGTGGATCAGAGTCCCTTTTTCCCCACATCCACGCCAGCACTGGTTGTTCTTGCTGTTTTGGATGTGTGCCAGTCTCTGTGGTGTGAGATGGTACCACATTGTTGTTTTGATTTGCATCTCCCTGATGATTAAAGATGAAGAACACTTTTCATATGACTTTTGGCCATTCGAATTTCTTCTTTTTTGGAAGCTTCTGTTCATTTCTTCTCCCCATTTTTTGATGGGGTTGGCTGTTTTTTTCTTGTGGAGTGCTACCAGTGCCAATACCCATCTGACAAGGGGTTAATATCCAGGATATATCACACATTTTGAGAAAGTGAATGATTAGGATCATATTATGGTTTCAAGAATACTTTTTTTTAGTAAAACACTGTAAAAATGTGCTGTGGTACCAGGTGAAATCCAAGACAAGAAAGGAACATACTTTTGTTCTTTGCATCTTCTTTCCATCCCCAACTTGAATAGTAGCTGCCAGCAATTTTTTAAATTCCATCTTTAATAAATTAACACAAGACTTTGAACAAGTATGCACAGTTATTTTAAGGGTCCAGTTTGAATCTCAAAGCTAAGATCTGAGGGAAGTAAGAAGGTAAGGCTTTAGTTGAAACAAATGTCAGATTGTCAATTCTTAAATGACAACTGTATACAGAACAAAAGTCGCAAATATTACTTCCTAGAGAACCATTTCATAACAGAAGAACTCTAATATCTCAGACTATCAAACACCTAAATCCAAAATCACTAATCCACGATCAGGGAGAACATAACTCTTATACATTCTATGCAATTCTGATTGAGGAACTTAATTTATTGAATTTTAAGTCTTTTAATTTCTAGCATGAAATATTACATAGTAAATGCTATGCTTACACTGAACATTAATTTTAGCAGATTAAAAGCATTTTATATTCTATATGCTGAGTAGAACAGCATTTGTTTGCAAAACAGTGAAAATGCTCTAAACTAAAAGCATTTGCTTTCCTCTACAATCCACTTCTATCATAAGAATATGTAATTCCCAGTGAATTTGTTAATGCCTGAATTACACAGACCCACCCTCATCACTGCTGGATGCTTCTAGACCCAACTGAGATATCTGAGAAAATAAAATCAAAGTGTGAATTATAGCATGAAAATCATTTTATAGGGACCAGAGCGATAGCACAGCAGGGGAGTGCATTTTCCTTGCACATGGCTGATCCGGGTTCAATCCCCAGCATCTCATAATGGTCCCCAGAACACTGCCAGGAGTAATTCCTTAATCCAGAGCCAAGAGTAATCCCTGAGCACCAACGGTGTGATCCAAAAAAGCAAAAAAAAAATTCATTTTATAGAAATTTCAGAACCTAGAGTATTACCATTAAAGTGAGGACCTAGAGCTGATAATAATGTTCTGCTGAGAATAGGTTTCTTTGTTTGTTCAGCTGACTTACTGTAACCATTTTTACAAGTTTTTAAAAAGCTTCTTGGAACTCTTTTAGGAGGTGTCTGAACTACTACTCGCTCCAAAACTCAGTTCATTTGTGCAGCCTCATGGTTCAGCCATATGGTGCTCTTCAGATCAATGTGCAAGCGACCACAAAAACTACACCAATCATTGCTCAAGAGCCATGTGCTGCCAGGGACTGAAGATGGGGAGCAGCATGTGCAAGTATGTCCTCCCATCCTTTGAGCTGTCTCCCCGGCCTTCTGAAGCACTTCAAACCACTAATACTCTTTCCTTTGTTCTTTATCTAATTTCTACCAATTTCATAAAATGATTTCACCTTTATGCCCCCGTTTTTTCCTATGAAGAATAAAATATCACGTGGATTTTTCCAAGTCAATTTTAACTTCTGTCTACTTCTTGGTTTGACCCTCGTGAACTCATTCTTTTTCATTCTAAGGTATGAATCTGACCGTATTTGAGAGGCAAGTGTTAGGGGAATCAGAGAAATAAGAAGTGGAGTGAAGGCTAGTCTGCAGCTTTCTAGATATAAATAGAATTTTAATGAGAGCAAATGAGGTAATAATCACCTACTTCTGCCTGCATCGACATAAAGGAGAATTACAATTACCATTAAAAGCAGGACGTCATTTATACTATAGAGAAAACCACACTCTACTGTGAGCTTCCAAATGTCGACTCATAGGATGTGTCTGTTTTTGTATGTCTGGGAGAAAGAGCAAGTGCCAACGTAACTTGGACATTTGACACAATAGAAAGAGTTTTCTCAGTTGTATATGGTCCTCCTCCTTCTGTGTCGTATTTGACAATCCATCGTTTGTGTTTAATTTGTAAATATTACTATTACTAAAAATAATGTTGAATACAATGCTTAAAACTTTGAAAAACTGAAATTCTTCTTCAACATCATAACAACCCTAAAAGGGTAATATAGACTTTCTTATTCAATTGGTATTTAATATAATAAGGACCTTAACAAGCAAATAAATTTAACCTCTATTAAAAAACATAAATAATAAAACACGGAGAAATTGATCTAAAATCATACAAATTATAGAAGTGAAAAACAGCTTCTAACTCTAACTGAAAATATGTTAGTTATATAAATTCAAAAAACTTTCTTGAAACACACATACAACATATTCATAATATGTCAAATAAATCTAAATGACTTAAATTAAATTGTCTTTTGACTAAATATTAATATAAATAGCATAATATGTTTCCGTATTTAATTGAGATGATAATAGCTTAAAACAATTTTCAGGTGTTCTGACATCTATACATACTGACTTACATTACAATTCCCAACACCAAGTTGTTTTCTACCCATATCTATATGACTTATCTTCTTTACCTATTCTATTTGCCTCCAATTCCTTCCCCTTTAATAATCACCACTCTGTTGATAGAATCCAAAGGTTATTAGTTTGTTTTGTTCTATTTGAGTAAGAAATCTTCTGATAAATACTAGAACAATAAACAGAAGATACTATTTTTATTTGGTTTTGAAGGTCAACCTGGAAGTGCTCAGTGCTGACTTCTGGTTCTGTGCTCAGGGATGACTCTGGTGTTGCTCAGGGGACCATATGAGACACCAGGGATTGAACCTGGGTTGGTCTTTGTGCAAGGCATATGCCCTACCCACTATTTCCTTGGTCCCTGGAAGCTATTTTGAACATTTCTACAATATAGATATTTATGCATCCATGTTTTAGTGTATATGCTCCAAAAATATTCTAAAAAGATACACAAAATTACTTCTGAAGAGTATGATGAATGTTTCAAGATTAATCTAGTCCAATTTTTATGCATTGTTTAAAAGTGTTATTATATGGCATATTTTCATAGATAGAACAAATGTTGAACACTGAACATTGTTCATTTTGAGCAAAGAAATTTAAATGTCTCATGACTTGCATTATTGAGCAAAATGAGTATTGAATTTGCCCTGTGAGTGTGACCAGTACAAATAAATTAAGCCAACAAATCCTCTATGTGTTCTGGAATTATCTTGGCCAGATAACTATAACAATCACATTATAAACTCGATTAGCATATTGCATTTCAAATGGTGATTTTTTAATAAATGGTAGACTGTATCACAAGCTCTTAGTTTGTTTGTGCTGCTGTAACAAACTACCATGGATCAGGCAGCCTGAAAAAACCAGATATGTATCTCTCATGATTCTAGAAGCTAAGAAAGCTAAATGTACAATGAACTCGCAGATTTGGTGTTTTTTGAACACCTGCTTCTCACTTGTCTAAAACCACCTTCTCAATTCCATGGTAGAAAACAAAGGAGCCACTGGTGTTCTCTCCTCGAAAGGCACTAATCCTAACCAGGACAGTTATACATTTTCCTATATCACCTGCCCAAATTCCCAGATCCCAGAACCATCACATCCAGCTCAATGATTTTGCATCAATATAAAAGGAGACCAAAAGGCACAGATACACACATTAGGTCTCTAATACATAAGCATGCACAAGTATTAACTTTATAAAATAGCTTTAAGCCAGTCACAACAAATCCAAGTTTTCTGACTCTGTTATATAACATAACTAAAGTCGGAGGAATGATTCACATAGCATTTGTTTAATTACATAGTTAAGACTCCAGAGACATATTCGTTCATGACTTACCACTACTGAGTTTCTTACATATCTGGGTCTTCAGAGGGATCTATCTAGTTTTTCATGCTAAAGTTGATGCCTATGGCAGTTATTCAATCCATCTCCCACATGTAGTTTTGTGGTACTATAAAAGGGCCTAGAGTGATAAAGGTTTGCTACTCATTGTAATATAAATGGACACAAATATGCTCTAAAACTGCCTTATTTGTAAAACATTGCAATGTGACAATCTAATAAAGAGGAGTTCCACTGGCTTAAAACTAGACAAAGCTGATAATTTCTCTTCCACTGCTATGACATTTTCATCATTTATTTTACTAGAAATAGTAATAAGGACTATAAGGCAAAAAACTATATGAACATCAGCATCAATTGCTTTTCACTCAGAGCCTGAGCTATTTTTAATACTAAATCGTGTTTCTTATGGTGTTTTAAAAGTGAATTGTATTTTTAAATGTGAATTGTGTGTGTTCCGAATTTATTCAGGAGACTTAAGATGTAGCAATAACTTGACTATGAAGGAATACTAAGAGACTGTCTAAAAATTGAAAATGCTTATAAATAATCTTATATTTTAAAATGTAAAGAATATGATTAGAGTAGAACAATTTAACAGATTAATTTGAAGTGAACCACCCTTAAACACAATTTTGTCACATTTTTTTACCCCAACTGATCAATCGTTTCTTCAGAAAGTTCTGACCAAACATAAAGAGAATGATGACTACTATGAATTAAAACATTACTAACACAACTTATTTTTTATTTTATTGTCACTTGTATCACTTGTCACTTGTTTTCCTGTTGTTCATCGATTTGCTGGAGCAGGCACCAATAACGTCTCCATTTGTTGCGAATGAGGTCCACTATATTTACTGTTTTTGGCATAGCAAATACACCATGAGTAGCTTGCCAGACTCTGCCATGGCTCTGGGTTCATCCCAGGGGGTCCAGCCTTTTTCTATGTCAGACATCCAACCATCTAAGGCCCACAGGCAGAGCCCTGGGTATACACAAGCCTGTCTCCTGTCTGCCACCTGCCTACACGGCTGGGCACTGCAGCCACACCTGCAACAGCTCAAGGGGCAGCTGGCAGGCACTTTATTACAGCACCATGAAATATACAATTACAAAGCTGTTCATGATTAGGTTTCAGTCACACAGTGTTCCAGCACTCATCCCTCCATCAGTGTCCATTTCCCACCACCAATGCCCCCTGATGACCTTCCCACTCCCCCAGCCTGCTTCTACGGCAGGCACTTTGCCCTCTTCTCTCTCTCTCACTCTCTCCTCTTACATATTGTGGCTTGCAAAATATAAATTTGGAAGCTATCATGTATATCCCTTTGCCTACATTCAATGTTCAGTTCTAGGTTGGTATTATCAATTCCAACAATTATTAGCACACTGGCCCCTTCTCTGTCCTATTCTAAGTGACTCTAAAAACCTGAGTGTCATGCACATTTCCAATAGAAATAGAGGACCTTTATAGAAGACCCTTTTTTTTTTTTTGCTTTTTGGGTCACACCCGGCAATGCTCAGGGGTTTCTCCTGGCTCTGCACTCAGGAATCACTCCCTGGCGGTGTACAGGGGACCATATGGGATGCCGGGGATCGTACCTGGCCGGCATGGGCTGGCCGCATACAAGGCAAACGCCCTACCCACTGAGCTATCACTCCGGCCCCAGAAATAGAAGATCTTAAATAATTAAAATGCAGAGAAACATAAGAGCAGGCTCACAGATGTTGGAAAACTTGGTATATGGGATGTTAACCTCATATAGAAACTGTGGAAGAAAATGATCTTCCACATAATTCTTCATACTTGCATTTAGTCATCTCTCTCTACTAAGAGAGAGAGATGACTCTCTATATAGAAATTTCCAATAGAAATAGAAGATCTATTTCCAAAAGAAATAGATCTATTTCCAATAGAAATAGAGAGATGACTACAAGAGTATGCTACCCTGCACGGCAGAGCCTGGCAAGCTACCCGTGTCGTATTTGATATGCCAAACACCAGTAACAATTATAGACCTCATTCCCATGACCTGATGGAATGGTTTGAAGCTCTTTATGTTCCTGGAGCAAGCAGATGCCCTTGGCTCTACTTGCATGAGAGCAGGTCATATGGAAATGATACTGGTGCCCACTCGAGCAAATCGATGATGAACGGGAAGACAGTGATACAGTGATACTAGCATTTAATATAAAAACATTATTTATTAGTAAGATATATAAATCCTAAGAGATTTTGTATTATATCTTTAATATGACCATTTAGTCACTACTTCTTGCCTAGAACACTATCCTTCCTTACACTTGTAAATTTTCTATTTTGCAGATATTACTTAAAATTTATCATAAGTAGCATTTTAACTACTTGCGTAAAATAACTTTCAGTTATTGTCATAATCAGATCACAATGAAACAGCATGCAGGAGCCAGAATCCAGGAAACTACCTAGTAAACGACTTCAGTAGGTTTACTGGAAGTCTTAGAGCATCAAAATGTGTCCATCTCAAACTAGTTTGATGGTAATATTATAAAGTTAAAAGAGGTACAGAATATAATCTGACCATAAGGCCTGAATTGCATAAAAGGGTAGAATCCAATTTCTAGGAATCATTGCTTTGATGACCAGTCTCCAGCCCCTTATATCCTGTCCCCACCACCACCACCAAGAAGATGTGTCAGGAATCAGGAAGGGAGGGTTGAGTTTATTGGAAAAGTACATGGCCATCTTCAAAAGAATTCTCGTGAACTGGAGAGTGAGGTTCTTAAACAGGTAACTAAAAATGATTCTATAAAGAGAGGTAAGGTTTGAGTCATCTCTCTCTCATAGCTTCACAGGAACACTGTAGCAGGATAAGAATTGGCAGTGTGAGACCCCACAGACCTCTGGACACAGCTCCACATCAAGATAGCATGAACGCTGGGCTACACAGTATAATCTCAATGCCTGGTAGTCAAGGTGGGATAAAAGTATTGCTGCACCTCTGCTCCAAGCAGGGCTGACTGGACCAGGTTTAAAATCCTGGATTGCCTTACCTCGACAAGCAAATATTCCAGAATTGGAAAAATAATGTCAAAATTTACTGTGTAAAGTTGGTCTCTTGCAGCACATCTTTTAAAAATGATCTCATACCAAATAATTGAATGATTTTCAATTTCCTAGGAAGGCAAACCAAATGTGTGTTGGATCTTCTGCTTAGCTTACTGTCATCTGTGCTGTATTCCCATATTTTCCTTGCCAGGATGGTCCTGCTCCAACCCTCACTTTCCTAGCCCTGTACTCAAAACAAATATGTCTCTAAAGTTCTTGATAAAAATATCCACCATTCTCCACAGAACTTGCAATGAGCACCAAATTAGAAATAATCTTTTCTTCATTTTCTATGACACATCACTTTCTCATATAATCACTAGACCACTAGAACACTAGGTATCCCATTGTTCATGGATTTCCTCTAGTGGGCGCCAGTAATATTTCCACTTGACCCTATCACGTGCCAGTGTAGCCCAATCACATCTGGTTACTTAAGGAATTTGAAGTGCCTCAAACCCTTCGTTCATGGTCTTGACGAAGAAGTCTGACCATCTTGTAGGTGGGCGGCCACTTGATCTTTTGACATCCTGTGGAATCTAGTCAGTAACAGCTCTAGTTCAGCGGTCATCTCCAAATCACATTACATGTCCAGCCCATCTGATTTTTGATGCCTTGGCAAATGAGACAGCATCCCTGACTCTGGAACAGCAACGGAGGTCAGAACTCCGATTCCTTGTCTCACTTTAGTGAGGCGTGATATTCCAAGCATAGCTCTTTGATTCCTCTTTGGGAGACCCAAATAGGCGTTCTCACCCTGCTTTCATAGGGCCCAGGTCTCTGAGGCATATGTTAATGTAGGGAGAATGGTAGAGTTGAAGAGATGTACCCAGAACTGGAGGCTCTTTGTCCTTTTTAGCTATTTTTTTGATGCTTTTGAAGGTATTCCATGCTGCACTTTTCCTCCTGTGCAGCTCAGGTTTTAGGTCATTCCTCATGTTGACTTCTAGACCTAGGTACACATACACCCCTCTCAGAGACCTCTGAAAGCTACTGATATTATACCTTCTCATATAATAATATTTTTAAATAAATTTCCATTTATTGTCCACTTTTGGATATGTACCACTTACAAGAAATACTTCAAAAATAATTTTCTATGTCCCATAATATACTTTATGTGGAATTTCTAAAAAGCTTCATTATAATGGAACTTTATTAAATGAATATTGCCAATCTTTGCTATTAAGAAAATAGTTAGATGTTAAATCGGTCTGATACTGATAATATAGGCAATTTAGTTTTGAGTATCATGATTTGAGAGTTCACACTATGTTGTTTTAATAATACATAGAGAAAGCAGTGGAGGACAAAGCTATTAATTACCCTTTCTTAGAAGACACAAATGACTTTTAAAATTTACCATTTATTTGGACGATGAGTGGGAATAATAACTTCCCTTGCAGGATCCCAGTTCAGTACTATCTCTGTCCTTTCCTGCTGTCCTTGCACCAACATCTGCATGGGAAAATACTGAAAGTGACTTGCAGTTGAAAACTTACAATGGACTTAATGGAACCAGTGAATTAGAAGATGCATCTAGGAAAATCATTGTCCCCCAAAGCACCAAACAAGTGCACTTATCTGCAGGAAATAAATCCTCTTTCAGTCTTAAGAAAACACACAAAGCAGAATATTCCTTCAATATTTAGGAAATGTTGCCAGTTTTCAGAGCTGGTTGAAGGGTGGTACGCTTATGTTTTATTTATTTTGCTTATTTTACATATTTTTTGGCATTTTTTGAGCATTTTGATTTCCTGTCAAGTGTTTCTTTCTCTCAGTGGAACACAGATCCTCTAGGGCCTATAAAAGTGATTTAATTCTTAATACCAAAAAGCTCAGCAGTCTTGAGCAGTACAGCAATACAAACCATAGCATATGGGTCAAGTCTGAAAGTGCTACAATAAGGAATAAGAATTCTAGAGCAATGGTATTCTATAGAATTTACCAAGAAATTATGCAGATGGTATCTATAGAACTTACAGAGAAATTCTACATATTATATTCTACAGAACAATTTTATGGATGATATTCTATAGAATTTACAAAGAAACTACAAAATAAGAAAACAGCAGGTCTTTTCAATGATCTACTTAATTCTCTCAGGCAAACATTGTTTCTATTAGACATAAGGAATATTTATAAAGTTAAATAACAACTATGTAGTTTTATAGGAAGTAATACATCTTAAATTATAGTTTAACATTAGGATTCAATAGCCAGGGAAGTAATAGATATTGCCTTCTAATTTTTACCCCTAGGACCCTACCAAAATGATAATTAATAAGGTCCATTGGGGGTATATATAAATTAGAGCAGTTGTATAAATAGAACTGACTTAGTTGTATCAATCTAATCCATCATAAGGAAGCTTTGGTTTTGTAAAGCTTGAACCTGTCTAACATCTTTAAAACATAGCAGACCAATTCTGAGGCTCAAATAACTTCAGGTAATTCCAAGTGAACCCATCATGAAAAAGTACAGAATGCAGGTGTGTTCCATATGTATTATTCAGAAGCACTGTGGGTAGAGAATTTTATTTAAGAATGAACACATTCATCACTCCAGTGTGGGAAGGAGTCGACTTTTTCACAATCAGTTTGTGCTAGGAATTTGAAATCTCTTTCAGAATTCAGAGAGCAAGAAAATGTTCAAAAAGGAAATTGTCATTATATTCTAGAACACAAAGGCTCCATTCATCCGTGGGCAGGGTTGATTGCTATCTAGAGAATATTCTATGACAGGTAACTTTAAATGTTCCAAATTAGGAATTGAACTTAATGTTCTACAGAAATTATACACAGTGAAGAAATATTACATGCCTCTGTCTCTAAACTTTTTGCATTTTAGTCCTTTTAGTTGCAATGTGTGTCTGCTTTCTCTGTCATGTACAAAGATTTAAAACTTATGCTATTAGGAATATCACCCCAAAAAAGAAAATCTCCTAGTGCAATATATATTGAGGAGAGGAATCGGTATAAAGAGTGAAAGTACATTTTTTTTCAAATAACGTTCAAATGAGCAAGTACAAAAATGGTGTATGTTTGTAAAGGAATGAGAATGTAAAGACTTTAGACAATTTAAGAGTTGCATAAAATGACCAAGATAAAAGCAAAACAATTGATGTAGCAGTAAAAAGGAAGAATTTGGAGCAATACCCATTCAGTATACAGAATGTCTTAGACACCAAGGAATGAGTATGGAGATTAGACTTAGTTTTGGTGCAGAGAGTTAATTTTTCCAAAAGGAACAAAAAATAATGAAGAAAATATTGATCAACAAAAATGTAGGGAAGAAAATAGGAAGAAAATAGAAGATCGGGAAGGAAGAAATTATTGTCCAACATAAAAGGAGAAAGATAATGAAAGTGGTAGCAAATTATGAAAACTTTTATGTCTATCTCTAATTATTCACAAAAAATGAAAATGAGTGTAAGAATGGGAAAAGTTCTCTGGAAAATTTAGGGAAAAAAAGCTTATGGTTCAGTGTACTAAGGTATTCTCTATAGAGCTCTTCTTTTAGTTACTAATGTAGTTGGATGAACCTTGAAACAGATAGGTCATAGATTCATGGAAGAGCCAAGATAGATGAAAAGTAAGTATTCTGCAAGAATTCCTGTGGCATCAAGAAAATAATCCATTAAAACAGAACAAAATAGGAGACAGAGTGATAATACCGCAAGTAGGTTTGCCTTGTATGCTGCTGACCCAAGTTCAAGCCTCAATATCCTATATGGTACCCTAAGCATCACGAGTATTACTCTCTGAGCACAGAGCACACCCCTGAGCACTGCTGAGTGTGCCACTATCTTCCAATTCACCCCACCAAAAAATCCAGAATCAAACACAAAATCCCACAATGAACCTCACAAAGAAAATTCTACTTCTCCAGAGAACACAATCATTGCCTCAGGGTTATTTGACACTTCAGAAGACAGAATTGTGGACGCATTCACATCTAAGGAGATCTTCCCAGAATAGGGTGAGGGGAGAATGAGAGACTAAAAAACAAAAACACTAGTAAGCTGATGCCAGACATGAAATGTCAACCTACAATGGGAAGGTGCTGAATACAAAAATTATGGAACTTCAGTTTTATACCAAGACTCCCTTGATTGAAATGACAAGTTTGGGATTAGTTAACCCTGCCCCCACCACCATGTAAAAGGGATGTAGCTAAACCTGACCTGACAGGGAGCAGTTGTTGCAAGGTAAATTCCATCTAATAGTTTTGAAACTTTCACTGTATCACTGTCTTCCCATTGTTCATCGATTTGCTCGAGTGGGCACTAGTAACATCTCCATTAGTCCTGTCACAAGCAAGTGTAACCCAAGGGCATCTGCTTGCTCCAGGGACAGGAGGAGCCTGAAACCATTCTTCAGGTCATGGAACTGAGGTCCATAATTTTTACTAGTTTTTGGCATAACTTGTAATTAAAACACGGGTAGCTTGCCAGGCTTTATTGTGTAGGTGGTATAGACTCAGTAGAAGGCTCTCAACTCGAGCATTTACTGATGAAACTTAAAGGGGGAAGATCAGGTTTTCTCTTGGATGGAGCTCTGAGGAACTATGGAGTCTGGATGTTTAGAATGACTGACTACATGATGTGTGGTTTGCTCTGGCTTCTTTCAGGGCTTACTTTTATCAGTTAAAACTGCGCAATATTTTTTAGAGGATGTTGATTTTGAAACTTTACTGAGAGAAAATATTTATGCACCATATATCACAGAAAGGACCAATAAAAAAATACTTCACAAAAAGCAATAAAAATCAATTAGTATCATCAAATTATTGGGGTTGAAGAACTAGTAAAATGAGCAACTGCCTTGCACATGACCTACCTGGTTTTGAAACCTCATGTTCCATATTTTCCCGAGCCCCACTAGGAGACACAAAACAAGCAACAGACAGAAAACAAACAATAACAAATGATGACAAACTGCTGGCCTTGAATTACAAAACTGAGACTATCAAGCATTGGGGGAGAAAATGGGGAAAATAAAAACAGACTAAAATTTGCATAGAGTAGTGAAGGGCCTGGGGCATTTTGGTGGTGGTGAAGATGTGTTAAGTATACATCAAAATCATAAACATTAGCACTATTATAACCATGTTACCTAAACTATAGTAGAAACTTCAATTCAGAAGAAAATCTAATATGGATGAAGTGAGAACAGAAGATCTTTCCCCTGCAGTGTTTCACATGGCAAAGCACTGATGTCTCAATAACAACTAGAAAAACTTCCTAAGGCTACCTAACAGTCATATTAATGAGCAGAGGAATAGACCCTTTCCCTAATACTTGAAAAAAGATGGGGTCCTGAAAGCAGAAACCCTGCCTAACACCTTGTTCACAATTTTCTGAGAGATTTCAAAACGGAAATACTCAGCTAAGGGGCACCAAAGTTGTAGCCACCAAAGTCTATGATGACATTATTTTTTTGAGCTTTTAGCAGTCTATGGACAGATTATTTAGGGCTGTGTTGCCAAAAGATAGAAATCAATGGTTGGGGTATGGTGAAGGTTGGAGTATGGTAAAAGATCACTGAAAGAGCGGACATCAGAAAACAGGAATAGAATGTCACTAAAATCAAAAGACATTAGGAAATCAGCTTAGTATAGAATAATGGCTATTATCCTTAGAATTTTAATCATTAAGAAATTGGAGAGTGCCTGACAAGTTGGTAGCTAACCACAACAATAATGAGAAAGTGATTGGAACTGATGGAATAAGAATAAAATGTGTATTTCCCAGGGATCCAAATGATATTCACCCTCCAAAAAATACCATGAGCAATTTTACTGTATGGATTACAATTACTTTAAAATATTATATATGAGTCATTTGGAACAAAAATATTGACTAGTTTCCAGTCTGCCTGATTTCTTCCTGGAAATACTCTCTTAATACTCAAATTGAAGATTATTGCCCTCAATTGCAACCATATATTTCTCCTATTAAATGACTCAATACTCTAGTGATTCTTGTGTTATTTCTGTCTTCTCATTATACTCTAAATATAATATTACAAAGATCATATGTTCTACAAATTAGTTGTATTCTTCAAATTAGCCAGTGCTCATCGTCTTTAGAGGCATTATAATATTGCTGACTGAGAGAAATGAAGGTGATATTTTTTCAAATCATTTTGAACACCATTTATACCACTGAAGACAATGTCAAGAATTATTCTAGGGGCTGGAGTGATAGTACAGCAGGTCAGGCTTTTGCCTTGCACAAGGCCAACCAAGGTTCAATCCCGGGATCCCATTTGGTCCCCAGAGCACCTCCAGATGTAATTCCTGAGTGCAGAGCCAGTAGTAACCCAAGCATTGCCAGGTGTGACACCCCAAAAAACAGCCAATTCAAGATCACAAACTCTCATTGAGATTAGTATAACTACAATGCCAACATTATAGTGCTCAGCTGATCATGAGACTTCTGGGAGGGAAGGAGGGTTCTAGCCCTGGCCTGCCATCCCAATAGAGCCTCACAAGAAGCCAGTGGAACCCCCACACCATGAGGGTCATCATTTTCAACATCCAGATTCCACAGCTTGTCAGAGATCCACCCAGGAAAAAACTTATCTCACCCCATTGGGGTCATCAGTAAATGCACAAGATCAGAGCTTACTACTGAGAGTATACCACCCACATGGCAGAGCCTTTGCAAGCTATCTGTGTCATATTTGATATGCCAAAAACTAGTAACAATTACAGACCTCATTCCCATGACCTGAAGGAATGGTTTGAGGCCCTTCGTGTTCCTGGAAGGGAGCAGATGCCCTTGGGCTACACTAGCATGTGACAGGACTATAGAGATGTTACTGTTGCCCACTAGAGCAAATCCATGAACAATGGGAAGACAAGTGATACAAGTGATAATGTCAATATGAAACAAAGAAATCTAACATAACACAGTATGGAACTGAGAAAGCCAGTTTGGACTCCAGAGAGTCAGTCTGGAAAATTAGAGACCATCTACTTGCTAATATAAATAACCAGAACAGCAAAAATGGTTTCTTTGACAAGGTCCAGTGCATACCATTTTGAGCCTATTAGAAAGAAAGCTATTATTAATAGTTAAAGAATAAAAAAAGAGATAGTAAAAACACTTCATTGATTTCAAAGTGCTCTAACTACCGATGATGAGGATTTATGTAATTCAGACAATTTCAGTGATATATGAAAAGGTGAAACAGCGTATAAAAATATCAACATTTCTAGCATCATCAGTCACTAAAAAGATGGTTCAGCAAGCTTGATACAATCTCTGACAATGTTTCTAAAGCTGATCATTTACAATATGTAAGAAACATAAATGAGCTGGACATGCCTAATGGTATTTGACAATTCTTGAATAGAATTCTGATGGAGATGTTAAAGGAAATAAAGCTGGTTATGCTCATGATAAAATAAAAAGGCTATCAGCTTAAAATATTATTTATATTAAATTATTTCATCAAAATGTGTTAAGCTTTTTAAGCACGATCTTAAAATGCACCATTTTATTGATCCTTTAAAATTTCTAGATATGCCTTTAAAAATCTACTACTCATCATAAAGGTGTAATATAAATTCAAGATATTTTTATATCTTGTAAATAGCACATAATTGGCTTTTTCTCTATGCTCACATTTTAATTCAAGATTTTATGAAGAGTAGAGTTATTCAATTGTATGAAAATGAGATGGTTTGGTTTATCCAAAGTTTGCTCCTTATTTTTTTGTATCCCAAGAAGAATATAAGATGAAGTAATTAGTAATTGATGTATCATTAATATGTTTGTTAACCAGTATGTTACGCTATGAATATTGCATTTAACATATCACAGGAAATTGCCAAAGTGTTGTTTGAAAATATTCAACATCACTGAAGCTTGAATGACAGTATAGGGATAAGGAATTTGCGTCACAGGCATCCAACCCCATTTCAAGTCACCAGCAACTCATATAGTCCCTTGAGCACTGCTGTCAGGGTGCCCTCTGAGCACAGAGCCAGAGTAAGTCCAAGAAACGCCAGGTATAACCCTACCCAAAAGAAAAAATAGGCATGCAAGCAAGTGGAAAGGAGAGAAAGGAGAGAAAGGAGAGGGAGGAAGGGAGGGAGGAAGGGTGGGAGGGAGTGAGGGAGGGAGGGAGGGAGGAAGGAAGGAAGGAAGGAAGGAAGGAAGGAAGGAAGGAAGGAAGGAAGGAAGGAAGGAAGGAAGGAAGGAAGGAAGGAAGGAAGGAAGGAAGGAAGGAAGGAAGGAAGGAAGGAAGGAAGGAAGAAGGGAGGAAGGAAGGAAGGAAGGGAGGGAGGGAGGGAGGAAGGGAGGGAGGGAGGGAGGGAGGAAGGAAGGAACGAAGGAAGGAAGGAGGGAGGGAGGGAGGGAGGGAGGGAGGAAGGAAGGAAGGGAGGGAGGAGGGAGGGAGCGAGGGAAGGAGGGAGGGAGGGAGGGAGGAAGGAAGGAAGGAGGGAGGGAGGGAGGAGAGGAAGGAGGGAGGGAGGGAGGAAGGAAGGAGGGAGGGAGGAAGGAAGGAAGGAGGAGGGAGGGAGGGTGGGAGGGAGGGAGGAGGAAGGAAGGAAGGAAGGAAGGAAGGAAGAGAAGGAAGGAAGGAAGGAAGGAAGGAAGGAAGGAAGGAAGGAAGGAAGGAAGGAAGGAAGGAAGGAAGGAAGGAAGGAAGAAGGAAAAGGAAGGAAGGAAGGAAGGAAGGAAGGAAAGAAGGAAGGAAGGAAGGAAGAAAGGAAGAAAGAAGAAGGAAGGAAGGAAGGAAGGAAGGAAGGAAAGGAAGGAAGGAAGGAAGAAGGAAGGAGGAAAAGAAGGAAGGAAAGAAGGAAGGAAGGAAGGAAGGAAGGGAAAGGGAGGAAGGGAGAAGGGAGGGAGGAGGGAGGAGGAGGAGGGAGAGGGAGGAAGGAAGAAGAAGAAAGGAGGGAGGGAGGGAGGAGGAGGAGGAAGGAAGGAAGGAGGAGGGAGGGAGGAGGGGAGGAGGGAGGGAGGGAGGAAGAAGGAAGGAGGGAGGAGGAGGGAGGGAGAGGAGGGAGGGAGGGAGGAGGAAGGAAGGAGGGAGGGAGGAAGGAGGAAGGAGGAGGGAGGGAGGGGGAGGGAGGGAGGAAGGAAGGAAGAAGGAAGGAAGGAAGGAAGGAAGGAAGGAAGGAAGGAAGGAAGGAAGGAAGGAAGGAAGGAAGGAAGGAAGGAAGGAAGGAAGAAGGAAGGAAGGAAGGAAGAAAGGAAGGAAGGAAGAAGGAAGGAAGGAAGGAAGAAAGGAAGGAAGGAAGAAGGAAGGAAAGAAGAAGGAAGGAAGGAAGGAAGGAAGGAAGGAAGGAAGGAAGGAAGGAAGGAAGAAGGAAGGAAGGGAAGGAAGGAAGGAAGGAAGGAAGGAAGGAAAGGAAAGAAAGAAGGAAGGAAGGAAAGAAGGAAGGAAGGAAAGGGGGAAGGAAGGAAAGAAGGAAGGAAGGAAAGAGTGAAGGAAGGAAGGAGGGAGGGAAGGAGGGAGGGAAGGAAGGAAGAATATACTTAATATTACTAAAACATATGAAAATACATAAAAAGGTGAACCTATAACTTTCAGGATCCTGAGAGCTTTGTATGTTAAATATCTGGCTATGTCATAGTGGTGTTATTCTATTACTAAAATAATTTATGAATTTAGATTTATTGACTAAGATATAAGCTGCCAACTATAAATTATAGAAATAAAATATAAAACTTCATGGAATAGTATTAAAATTCTAAATTTGGGGATGAGATGGTGCCTACTCAGAGAACATAACAATTATAGAGCAAACATTAAAAAGTTGTCATGAAAAATAATATTTAAGTATTTCTGAAATAAGAAGGACCATATTATTATTATACCTTTCGATGTAAAAGTATTTAATACTATTAATTGGGGCCGGAGCGATAGTCCTGAGAGTAGGGCATTTGCTTTTCATGCAGCCAGCCTGTGCTGGCCTGGGTTCAATCCCCGCATCCCATATGGTCCCCCGAGCACCGCCAGGAGTGATTCCTGAGTGCAGAGCCAGGAGTAACTCCCTGAGCATCGCCAGGTGTGACCCAAAAAAGCGAAAAAAAAAGTATTTAATACTATTAATAAAGAAGGAATATTTCAATTCAGATACACTACTTAAGTCTAAAAATGGGAACATTTTGTTTTGAACAGGAGCTTATAAGACTCTGTCTCCCGTCTTATTTCTTGAAATGCTTGGTATTTCATGTAAGTTACTTTTGAGAAAGTATTTTAAAAACCTCTGATGGGATGTAGCTTTCTAACTATATGCATAAGAAAATTCTAATTCTTAAGTACTCACTCAATTTTTTAGTTAAATATATATATTATCCTGCCTGAAAGATTATAGTATAATTGCATTTATTCCATCAGACAACCATATCCTATATATTAATTTTCTATTTAACAAAATAATGAATCTGTGCTTTTTGCCAAAAATAAACCTTTGGCAAGGTGACTTAATCATGCCATTCCTTTGTGTGTGTGTTTTGTTGCAGTCAACTCTAATGATGCTAGTGTCAGAAAAATCAGCCATTGTGGGCCAATGAACACCCAGGTGAACTCCTTGCTCCTTGGCCATATGCCTCCATGAAGGAAAATAGCCAAAATCTCACTGCTGAACTCCCCCAACTTCCGAACATATTAGATAGCCATCCTCCCGCAGACTCCAGTCAATCTAGTTATGCCTCAGTGATTGCAGTTCATTACCTTCCCAAATTTTACTAGTTTTCATGAGTCACCAATAAGAGATGTATTCTGAAGAGCCAGTTCTGCCCTGGATGCCCTTTTAAAGCTGTAGCCCTGATCTTCAGTAGGTATTATCTGCCTCAAGAGTCTCTCCAGGTGATGCGTTGGCTGCGGATTCCAAAGTATGAGGATATGAACAAAATACCTCATAGGATTCTTTTATCTCTGCATAAGTTTGGTCTTCTTCAAATAGTGCTCATAAAAGTGCTTGGTTTTTTTTCTTGATTTATTTGGTTGAATTTTTTGGATAACATCTGCTAATGTTCAGGACTTACTTCTGGTTCTGAGTTCAGGGATCATTTTTTAATGGGGCTTGGCCCAGGTTGGCCATATGTAGGCAAGTGCCATACCTTCTGTACTGTTGCTCCAGTGACAAAAATTTTTATCAAATTATTGTCTCTATTTTGTAAAGGTGAAGAGATCATGGAAGTGTGTGAAAAGGGGCCATGTGGGTGTTTGGATATCAGAGACTGATTATGTCCGTATTTTATACTGTTGTATTAGACATACAATCCTCAAAATAGGCAAGTTCCATCATGGCTGCTGGCTACATTCTCTGGAGAAAAATAGAGATGTGGTTTGGCAACCTATCTTTTCATAGTGGTACTGTTTTCCATTAAACATGTGGTTGGGAGCAGAAGAGATGGTATAGGGGGCTAAGGCTTGCATTTCATGGGCTGTCAGTTTGATCCCCCACTCCACACGTGCTCCTCTGAGCACCCCTAGGATGGTCCAGCCCTCTCCAAACAAAATAAACATGTAGTTGCACTCTATCAATACTAGTATAGTAGTGAGTATTTCTAGACTACACATATTTGTTACACTCTGTTTATGAAAAGAGCACTTAGTGGAATTAACGCTCTTTATAGGACAAAACAATATCAAAATTTTCCCTTTACAAATTTTGAAACTGGAGGTGTGATATGTATGACTTGTGTACCACATCATTATAACCCGGCTAATTACAGTATAACTCATTTGTCATCTCTCTGAATCATATTCTGTTTATTGTTGGCTATGTTTATCATCTTTAAATAATAGTATTCTGCTTATACAAAGATTGAGGCTTTAAAGGATGGCTTAAATCTAAATTTAAAAAAAAATCACATGAAACAAAAGCTGTACTTGCTGTAGAAGAAAATGTAATAGGTTTGGACCGGAGTGATTTTACAGCATTTAGGGTGCTTGCCTTGCATGATGCTGACCAGGGTCAATCCTCAGTATTACACATGATACTGAGAATATTAACTTTCAGGCATTAATAGATATCACCGAGCTTGTCAGGAGTTACACCTGAGTACAGAGCCATGGGTAAGCCTTGAGCATGGGTGTAGGTCCAGGACCTGTATATGTGTATGTGTGTATCTGTGTGTATGACTACCATATACATATATGATCCAACAATCCCACCTCTGAATGGATATATGAAGCAATTAAACTATTGATTAGAGAGATACATGTAACCAAACTTTCAATAAGAACTATGTGCAATGGCTAAGAGTACTTGTTTTATAAAGAATTTTTATTTTATTTCTTACTGTAAAAGAATTTTTACTGAATAATTGAACCCTCCATCTTTTTTCCATATTTAATAAGATTTGACATAGTTTTTTTGCTTGTTTGGGTTACAACAAAAAAAAAATACTCAGGGGTTACTCCTGGCTCTGCACTCACAAATTATTCCTAGTGGTTCTCAGTGGATCATATGGGATGCCAAGGATAGAACCCAGGTCGGCCACATGCAAGGCAAACACCCTACCTTTGTACTATCACTCCGGCCCCAAAATTTGAAATACTTTAAACTACACATTTAATGGTTCATAGTTTCCTAATAAGTAAGAATACAGTTTTTCCCTGTGTAAAATAAATTCTATTTCCAGAACACTTTTACTTTAAAAAATATGTTTACTTACAAAACAAACACAAAACATAGATGCATGTAAAAGCATTTGTAATTTCTGTACTATTAGTTAAATCAGTAGCAGCTGTTACTGTTTAGTATTCCAATAATTAAAGTAACAACTATAATAACTGAAGAAGCAGATAATACTAAAAGCTTCATTGTCACCATTTCCTGTGAATCTATTAAACAACTTAACTCCCTGTTCCATGAGTTGTGTGACTTGAGGGTTTAAAGTAGCATTAATTGATTAGAAACGGGTTGAGATGGTGGATTAGTATGTCTCCAGGCAAAGAGCATGCTGTGTAATTGTTCCTAGTGAAATAAATAAGTATAAAATTATGTCAACCTTAGTACTTCACCTAAAGTAATGTATCCCTGAGAAAATTTATTTCAGATATGGTGATAATAAAACTCCATTATCTTAGAGGCAGATTAAAATATGTAGAAGGTAACAATGCAAAAACACAGATCAAAAAGAATTAGTGAATAGATCTTGGTTTTGAACATAGTCCCGCACAACAGCAAGGTAAAATTCAATTTTGGAAATGCATGTGAACAAATCTTAGTCGTACTTCTCAACCTCAACTCCAGGAAGAAAATCTTGTGGGCAGCACTCTTTGAACAGAAACATCCGCTCATTTTTTGTTTAACATTATCTGCTGTCCAGTCCTGAGTGGCATCTGCCTATACATAGCCCGTTACTGAGCATGCATAGGTTTTTGTTCTTTTAATTTAGGCACCACATTCTACAAAACTGTTACTGGTAGGATTTCATATGAAACCATCCCAGCATCACACCCTGAACCAGACTGCATACTTCCCTCCATCGCTGTTAAGAAATCTACTCCCACCCCAATCCTCTTCCCTCCATCACCCCATGTGGTAAGTTGCCCACTGAAGACCAGTTCTTGCTGTCTGTTGCCTTTGGGAATTGGTTATCTCCTATGTTTCTTTATGTCCCACATATTGGAAAGATCATTCTGTGGCTGTACATCTCCTTCCGAAGGAAAGCGCCAGTGAGTTCAAAAGATATTAGCCTTCAGGCATTAATAGATACCTTTATCTTTTTTTAATCTATTGTAGACTTCTATATACTTGTAGGCAGGGCAATGAAAAAGAAGTGTGTCAATTTTATTTCCATTTCAACTTTCTACAAATGTAAGCATTCCTTTCTCACTTGACTCTCCCTTCCTCCCCTTTTTCCTCCTTCTTCCTCCTCTCTCTTCTCTTTCCCTACTCTCCCCTCTCCAGTTTGTTGCTTACACTTTAATCAACAGTGCTTAATACCTTAGAATCATCCTACTGAGAGCAGAGGGGACAATATTGTTATAGAAGGAAAGAAATAAGAACCTTTTATTTTCCTATTTCCTCTTCCAATTAAAAGAGCAACAGGAGACCAGTTTCTTATCAAAAGCACCATGATTTCTTCAAAGAATCAAACCAAATTAAGTACATCTGTTCAGTTTTTGGTAAATATATGGGTAGCTCCAAGAGTAGCCGGTGAAGTATTGCAGTCCTAATCAGCCACACTGCTGCACAATTTTGCTTGGGGTAGCATTTTACTCTGAAACTCAGCAAATTTTGCAATTTATTTTACAATTAAAATAACCACACTTTTATATGGTCCTATTATACAAGAGTACCAGAGTTAATCCCCCTGAGAAGTGTTGTGCATTAGTCACAAAAACAGAGAGAAAACCAGAAACCACCATCTCTACTCTGACGCTGATTGGAGGCTCCAGTCCTGTGCTAGAAGGAGGGAAAGCAATTGGCAGGCATATTGAAACAGACTCATTGGGGTGACAAAGTCTCCTGGGTCCCTGTTTATAGTTCAAGTCTCTTAATAGGAATTTAATTACTTTCTAATTGTATCGCATCCTTGGTCACAGCTTTATGCCCCTTAAAGAATATCTAAAATTATCTTGTTTTTAAAAACCAATGAAACTCTAAATGCAAAATGCATGGTTTGTGCTAAACAGAAAAGCAGGATTATGTATAAGAAGCATTTTACAACCACAAGAGAATCACCGTGGTCAGAGCACAACGACCTGCTTTAGACAGTTGTCTGTCATCTTCATGCAGGTAGGAGAAAGGTGAGCCTTCTCCTATGCCCAGAAAGCTGGGAATGTTCTAAGCAGTGAAGCTACCAGTAGGGCAATCAAGATAACAGATGCCAACAGGTAGCTCACTTGACATGTTTACTAGCTATGCCAGTGATGGTAGCTTGGATAAAATCTGCAAGGGAGAGGATACACAGGTAAACCTTAAAGTCTCCAGGTACAAACTCAAGTTACGCCCTTTCACTTATATTGCTGCCCTTTACAGTATCATTCCGTGACTGAAAACATGTCAAAGCCCAGCCTATATTGAAACCTGAGAGTGGAACTAATGGGATGGCTGATGGTCTGTTACTACATTTTTCATCATTTGATGATGGTTTATTAATTATATAATACATTACCATAAAGGAGCACTTTAAGTCCTGTCAAGACAAGTAACTCATGTTAAGTGAAGGCCTTAAAAGCTTTTATACATTTTATTTTGGGGGCCACAATTGTCCTCACTCTTTGTAAAAAATAATAGAAATAATTTCTTTTTTCTCCCTCCTCTCTACTACTTTACTTCTTCCCTCTCTTGAACCCCCTCAAGTCTCACTCAATCTCCTACATTCTCTATACACACAGCTTTGTTACTGTAGCAGATGGTCGCTTGTTTATAGCCTAATTCTTTGATGAGTTTCCTTCTCCCTACTTAGCAAATCTTCCTCTCTAACCTATATGCCTTACCACATTTTTTTTCAAAATTTCATGCAAAAAAACATTGAACAATAATGATTATGGTCCTGGCTAAACTTCGAATACACTGTAAAGATGGAGCTTAATCTTGCAAAGGAAGAAGCTTGATAGAACAAATGGAGATTGACTAAAGGGCACATGAATACATTTTATGTATTTTTTAATTTTGA